>JAFBJS010009234.1:183921-195618 GCA_016785265.1 Paraplagusia blochii | reverse complement strand
CTGTTGACCTGGTAACAGATAAGCAGAAGCAAATGGATGACTAATACTTTGTTGACAAGATGACGTGTTCCCTCCACTAACCACTGTGGTTTGGCATTAAGTTCTAAATATTTACTTATGAAACGATTTCATACATCTAAATATCGTAGTCCACCGATCCAGGTACGAGGAATCCCCCCGTTTTCCTTCCTGATCATATCCATCAGCTTTTGGTGGCTGTCCAGGCTGGTGATGGAGACCAGGTGTCCATGGAAGAAATTGTTCTGGCAATAGAACTATAACAGAACAGGCCACGGGTTAGTGTCCTACTGCACCGGGTTGGTCTGAAAAACCTCACACAGCAAAGCACGGTGAGTACCTCTGCATCTGAAGCCGTCCTCGGTTGCGGGATGAACTGGTAACACTTCCCCTGCAACACTAGTCCCCGACAAGAGCTCCACCCTGTGGTAAAAATGTGGTATGACGCACCCAAACTGGGAAAGAACCTCAAACGAGATACGTTTGTTTATCTCCTAAAGTTACCTTTCTGACCAAAGATTTGGTAGTTTTTGCATCTTCATAAAGATTATTTCCTAATAAATATTATTATGCATTGCATTATTGGTAAGAGACCAGTACACTAGTACAATTTTATGTACATATATATGAAAATAATGTACTATATTGTACAAAAAATTGGGATTTTAGATCCTGTTGTCTTACCTCCTGATTTTGCCAGACCATTTCTCACCTCAGGGTAGACCTGAGGGTCCCAATCCTGCATTTCTATCGCTTCCTGGTCAACAAACTGCATAAACGGTTGCAATGGTTCTTCGTTTGAGAAATGATAAGTTGAAGGTTGCATCTGCAGGTCCATTGGGTACAGCTCTTGTCCTTCTACCATGGCAGCAGGGTCTGGTATGAAAATTCTGTCTTTGTTCTTTTCTGGGTTGTCATTGGAAAGAAAGTTTGAGTTGTCCTCCACTGGCAGGAATCCATCAGCTCTTACCATGTTTGACAGTTCTGGATTGTCTCCTCTGGCTGGTTTAAAGTAGTCACTGTCCAATGTTTTCATGATGGGCTCAAACATGTTTTGAGCATAGATTCTCTCGTCGTTTACAGGTTCTTCAAAGTTCTGGTAGTGAAACTCCTCATCGTTCATAGAAAACCAATGTGGCTCGTTTGGATATTCTGGTTTTGGGTCAACTTCAGGGTCAGAACCTAGGTTTACTGCCATGTCTGGATTGACCTCAATTTCTTCTACCCCTGGTTCATCTTTAACCTCCACAAAAATATCTTTGGAAGCCTCTGGATCCACCTGGAACTCTGCCACTTCAAACTCAGGCTCCAACTGGACTTGTGGGTCTTCAACCTCAGGCTCCACCTGGACCTCTGGTTCTTCAACCTCAGGCTCCACCTGTACCTCTGGGTCTTTAACCTCAGGCTCCACCTGGACCTCTGGTTTTTCAACCTCAGGCTCCACCTGTACCTTTGGGTCTTTAACCTCAGGCACCATCTTCACCTCTGGGTCTTCAACCTCAGGCACCATCTTGAGCTCTGGGTCCCCAACCTCAGGCTCCACCTGGACCTCTAGATCTTTAACCTCAGGCTCCACCAGGACCTCTGGGTCTTCAACCTCAGGCTTCACCTTGACTTCTGGGTCTTTAACTTCCTGCTCCGCCTTGACTTCTGGGTCTTTAACTTTTGTCTCCACCTTCACCTCCATGTCTTTAACCTCAGGCTCCATCTTGGATTCTTTGTGGATGTCATTTTCTTGCTGCTTCTCAACTTTAATTTGCTCTTTACCCTGTGAAACCACCATCACCTGTGGTGCAGGAACCTCTACCTCCACATGCCCTTGTGCAGGAACTTGATCTCCCAGCAGGGGGCTGTAGTTCTGTTTGGTCAGACCAGGATTTGGAGGCACAGGAGGAGCAGGTGGAGGTCTTGCTAGAGTCACTGCAAAAGTAAATATATAGAGATGTTATCTTTACTCTCTCTACAAATTAACAATGTTTAACCTTAATGATTCATTCATTCATTCATCCTTAACCTCTCCTCAGTGTCTGGGTTGCAGGGGCAGCAGTCTCCACAACGGCCACCCAAATCCCACTACTACATACTGTCAGCCTTCCTGTGGGTGGTGAGCCCACTGGAAGTTATGTGGGTTGGGACGGTGGGACGGTCCCACTGCAGCTGCTTGATTGAAACCTGAGTCCTTGCAGACCAATGTCTACATTACAATCTTTAATGGTCTGAATAATTTAATAATAAATAATGAATAACTTGGATAGACTTGAGTGGGCTCACCGCTAGCAACCCTCCTTCAGTCACTTCCTCTATTGCTACAGTGTTAGTCTGTACACTGAGTTGGCAAAGGATTTACACAGGAACGTCATCAGACTAACCTGGCAGTGAAACGTGTAACCCTATGAATCCATAATAACTAACTTTGTTTTTGGATTTTGTATATATATCTAGGAATAAATATATACGTTAAATATACATACTTGACCTAAATACATTTATCAAAATGGAGAGATAGTTCCCTTTAAAGACAGAGGAAGAGTTGTGCCAAATGAACTTCATAATTTTAAAAAATGTCTCCTAAAGCAGTGTCTCCCAAACTTTGGTTTTGTTTTGTCAAAAACCTTTGCGAACCCAAGTCAAAACATATGACTTGTGAACCATTATTGATCATTAATGAAGATATTTTATTGTTTGAACAATATGTGTTACTCAAGAAGCAAACAACTGAAACAGACATTGAACCAACACAAGAAGCATGAACTCCTAGTAGACATGATGAGACGACTCAAAAAATGTCTTACGTCCCACTTGGTGGTTGCAACCCAGTCTTTGGTAATCAATCTTCTAGATCTTGCTGACGTAAAATATAACATTTTTTTTCTATGAAAGCTAAAGCAAAAAAAAGTCAACAAAAATGTCACAAGAATCCTACCTGCAAGACTTGCAGAGAGAAGCACCAGAATCTTCATCTTCCTCTGTCTTGTAAAGTTGAACTTATTTTCTGCCTGACTGACTGCACCGACTGTTTCCTTGTTTCTGTCCTGTCGTTTCGCCTCTCTTCACTGCCACTGTTTATTGGGTTATAAATATTGATTGGGCAACTCCTAAATCACAGCATGGCAGACCCACAGTTCAATATGTTTCCTGCTTTTGGCAGAATATAAAAGTCCAGCATTTGCATCATACATACCACTGGTTTGGACTCTTATTTCCTTATTGCAGTGACAATTTCCTTATTGAAGTCATAAATAGGTAGGTAGATATAATGTGATCTCATATTTGACCTGATAATAATGTTTTATAATATATATATATATATGTTTAAAGGAATGTCTTATGGCATGTGTTTGGTGTCAACACCTTGTTTTTTCCTGATATGTTATCATACTGGCGGACTGTGAACTTTAGAATGTCTCACAATGATTAATCATTAGTTCATATTTTGTTGATGTCATTGTTTTACAAGTGTATTGTCACCAAGTGAATCTGTAGGCAAAATCTCTTAGAATTAATACTTGAATTGAACTGGATCAAAACGTACAAAATGTGTAATAACAAGGTGTTTGTGTTGTACATACAGTACAGACCCAGTAACACTGCTTTAGAGGGTGCACCTCCTTCTTGTTCTATGACCTCTTACCATATTTGCTTCCTCAAATTCTAAGTCACTCTGGATAAATGCGTCTTCTAATGTTGTAGTATATACAGTATAATATATATTGTTACGTGCTGATGCTCATTAATACCATCTTGACTGTGTACTCCAAATTTATTTTTATTTTTAACAACTTTTTTTTTCATTTTACTATACTATATTCATTTTTCATGTAAGGTTTAGACCAGGGTTGCCCAATAGGTAGACCAGGATCTACCAATAGATCTCCACAGGACTGCTGGCAGATCCTGTGCAATAACATAAAAAAATAATAGTAAAAATTGAGATGTAATTCTATTCCAAGATGCTAACCAGTTGGCTAAAGTGAGAATAGCAAAGGTATTGAGTCAGACAGTATAGCATATGTTATATGTTAATGTAGAGGGTAAGATATCCAGTTTATATTGATAAATATATTTAGAGTTTTCAATCTAGGTAGATCACGTCAACCTGGTCTTTTGAAAAGTAGCTCACAAGACAAAAAAAAGCAGGCACCCCTGGTTTAGATTGTTTTTTCAGGACAGGCAACCCATGCAGTTACTCTGGGTCCCGACCACAAGGGAGCACTAGGCAAAAGGCAGACTTTTTTGAGTGCCATGGCGGTAGTAACATCCTATCCCCAATCCCCAGTACTGCTCCAATTGTTTACGCATGTCCACTTAAAAACAGTGTCCAGAGCCCCCTATCTATGGCATATAAAATCTTCAGGAAAACTGGAATTCCTTCATTCATTCATCGTCATCCTCTTATCTGTTACTAGGTCTCAGGGTCAGCAGTCTCCATGACCGCCACCCAAATCCCACTGCACCATTCCATCAGCCTTCTTGGGGAAGTTATCTAGGTCTGGTGAATTAGAACCTGAAGCCTTGCAGGTCCAAGTCCACTTCCTTAACCACTGGCCCAATGTTTTGTTTACTTTTATTGTACTTGTGCTAACAAAAGCTATCTTCCTGGTTATGCGGTTCTTGGTTAGCTCGTTTTAAATAGAAATTATTAACTTCGAATGAAGTTCGAATCCCGGACAGGGCAGTTGGCGCCCTCCAGCGGCCGACACAGGGCAATGTGCTTTAATGGGCGGCCGTGGAGTCTGCAGACGCGGTAACATTTTAGTCACACTTGCCTGATTTATTCCTTATTAGTTATTTTTCACATATCGTGTCCTCATCACAACCAAGCTCGAACACCCGTTCGCGTTATAGTCCAAATCAAACGTCCTTTTGATTCTGTCAGTAAATCGTGAGCAGTTGTCAGTGAACAACATGTCGGTGGCTCGGTGAGCTGCTTGTGTTGTGATTTATGTGAGTGTGTGTTTGTGTCTTCAGAGTGTGTGACAGCAGCTGTCCCTGTTGAGAGTGAACAGGTGCCGCGGCAGAGATTTGACCGACTCGGCGTGTGTGTCGCTCTCTCCCCGTGTGTTAATACACACGTACGTCTTTGTGTCCATGTACATATGGGCCCCAAGTGCTCGCAAGTGTGGACATTAAACCCGCAGCCGGTGACAATGAGCTGTTGTGTGGCCGCTACAGGCGGGAAACCTAATAGCCAAGGACACAGTAGCCACAGCAGCAGCTGCTTCGTCTCTGCACCTCCGGTTACACCGAGCTCTGGGGGGACAAGTCACGAGGGCTTCGTCGAAAACTCTGTGTCTAAGATTGTTTTTAATAACACGCCAACAACAGCCAACATGGCGGACTGTTACAAGGGACTTCTGGATGTAGTTCATATTTTCCCGCCACCAACACGCAAATTAATGAGCCTGTTGCTTTAACATGCATATACCTGTATGCAGTAGTTTTTACTCTATCATTGTAAACCATAAAAGCTTTGAGTTACATTTTTTAACCACATTATTGAAACATTTATGAAAATATGTTACTAAGTAATATTATTAAAATTATCTGTAGGAGAGACTAGGATGGACAGGATCAGGAATGAGGTGATTAGAGGGACAACACAGACAGGAAGGTTTAGAGAGAAAGCTACAGAAGACAGATTGAGATGGTTTGGACATGTTCAGAGGAGGGACAGTGGATACATTGGAAGAATGATACTAGAGATGGAACTACCAGGGAGGAGACCAAGTGGAGATTGATAGATGCAGTGAGGGAGGACATGGAGGTAGCGAGAGTCAAAGTAAAAGGTACAAAAACATGGGGGTGGAAACGTTGAAAACCCTGAAAAACAAGCCAAAGAAAAAAGGAAGAGGAAGAATTTGAATCATGAACCCGCATAGAGGGTTAGCCTCATCTACATCTTATGTCAACCTTATGGACATTTCCTGGGAGATTGGAATACGGGCTGATTTTTTTGTTCTGTAGAAACCAACATCAGGTGATCAGCTAAAAGTAGGGATGTTCGATAATATTGGTTGAGCGATAGTATCGGCCTTAGGGGTGACGCTTGAGAACAGGCAACCCAGGCAGTTGTTTGGGGCCTGGCCCATGCACTGATGGGGTGGGAGCCCCAAGTGATATCTTGCTTTGAGCCCCAAAAGACCTTAGCACCACCCTTGATCGGCCTGAATATTAGCATACTCACGTGATCAGCCAGATTGATATTTTTTTCGTAAGATAATGGGTTTTGTTAAATTTACTGGGATCACACAGTATTCTGAGATGTTTACCTCAGAATCCAGATATTCTTGGGTCAAATATCAAGAATCTGACAATATTCGCAAAAGATAACATTGGGCATACCTAGATGAAAATAGAGTTTTTTAAAACTTCCTTCCTTTAAGGTAGCTGTTTGAGCTAGCTGTGTTCCTGTCCAGATGTTAACACCTGTTGTTGTAGTCCAGCACGTTTCCTTAATCAACTGCCAACTAGTGGTAATTTTTTTTTATAGGAAATAAATCTAGCTTGGAAAGTCCTTATGACCAAAAATACAAGAGAATACAGGAAGGGGGCAGAAACACATTACAAGACCACCACCCCAAAACTACCCACCCACACTGGCTATGAACCACGATAGTTATAAAATCCTTAATTAACGATTAATCACGATTAAACGCGATTAATCTTTTAGTCGTTAAGTCATTTCAACAAAGAACTTCAACGCAGACTTTTTTTTTTCCTTTGCTGAACTTCTCTCTCTCTCCTCTTGCCTGTACGCGCTCCCGTCAGATGCCTCGGAGGCGTAGACGCGCGCGTGCATGTGGCTGCTCCTGCAGGCTGCAGCTGGAGCTGCAGCTGAGCTCGGTCAGAGCTGAAGAGCTGCAGGGATAAAAGTTGACTTCGGCTGAAGTCTCTGACACACAGGGAGAGACTCTGTCAGAGAGAGGATGACGATGTGGCTGCTCACCCTGACTCTCATCACTTTACTGCACAGTGAGTCCCTGCTCTCATTCCTACAAGAATTTACTGCAGTATCCTGAAGTATCGGCGTTATCAAAGTGAAAACTTTTAGTAGTTGTGTATAAAATAAGTTTAAATGAGTTCCGTCGGGATTTCTGTTTTTTACGGTCTGTTTATCGAGGTTCCCTTAATGTTTTTGTATGGATTATTGTTTAATAAAATGTTTGCACAGGTTTTAATAGTTAATATTATATTAATAATTATGTTCTCGCTAGTTGCACTGGTATTTAAACGACGGAGAAAGTCCTTCGTGCACCAGTGATGGTCGGTTAGTAAGGGATCGTGTAAAAGTTTTAGAAAAATGTGCTTAATGTTTAGATTAACGTAGTTAAAAACCTTAACAAAATATTTTAATCAGACCATTATTTGAAAAACTACAATACCACGTGATTGTTAAAATTGAAGTACAATAAAGTCGATCTATTGCTTTAGTAAAACACATTTATGTGAAAAAATATATATTTTTACATATTTTATTAAAGACTTGAGTTCAGTTTTGCAGAACTATGCATTCGATTTTAATAAGATTCAGGGATTTCTTGAATATTTGTTGTGTGAAGATCATTTTGGCAAAAATTATTATTGATTATTTTGTTTACTTCTGTTGTACTGATTCTAACTGGACCTTCTTGGAAAAATTTAATTAAGCTGAAATTATTGACAGAACTGCGCTTGATTGACATATTTGACACATTTCATGCCATCATTAAGAGTCATTGAGCTTTTATAATTAATTTGGCTGATTATTTCGAACTTTTGTGACTATGTTCAGTTTTATTTTGGCAAATCAGCTGTACCAACTCAAGAAAAGTAAACTCAAACAAAAGTAAACTGAAAGAAGTTCAATATAAGTTCACCAGAAACCTTATATTAAACTTGCAGTTTACTTTATCATTTTTTTTCTCTCTGTTTACATTCTATTAATTATAAACAGCATTAAATTCTCCTTAAACTCATATCATTTAAAGCAGTGATTCCCAACCATAGTGTCATTGCATATTAACCAATGTCACTTAATTTGCCTCAAAAACACATTGTCCTTTTATTGCAAATATATTTCTTTGCTTGTTAGAGCATTTAAGGCAGAACAATTGAATCATCTTCTAATAGGTGGCAGTAGAGGGCTACAAAACTAGTAAAATAGTCAGAGCTGTGGAAGATCTTTGTTAGTGCCTTTCTTCAATTCCTGCCAATGTTTCAGTGGTGTCCTCAATTTAACATGCCAACATTTTAATTGAATCTAAGGTCAGTCAAAATAGAAGATTATTTTATTTAGTTACATATACTTCCTGTGGAATTTTTGTTCTGGTGATTGGGTTGTCTTAACCTTGAGAAAACTTAGCAAATATCCCTTTTTAAAGGCTTGAATATTTCAAGAAAATTCAGATTGTTCAAGGTTTTCACTAACACTCACTCATCCTAAATGAAAGGGTAATGTTTGTGTGACCCCTTGCAAAGCATAGAAGGAGGAGGAGAAGGAGAAGGAGGTGTGGAGGGTTCTGTAGGCTGTCGTCATCGTAAGATATTGTCCAGGGAGTGTTTGTAGTCCAGCTGCATGTTTACACTGAATCCGCACTGATGCTGTTTGAACCCAAGATCTGCCGAATGATGAGACACATCACATGTTCTGATGGAAAGGGTTTGAGGTTAAGAGTTTGGTGATAGCCCCTAACTAACCCTGCTCATTATCTGCAACCTACATTTGATGTTTCGGGAGTTTCAAGGGACAAATTTTCATGAGACCCACATGAAAGAGAGCGAGGAAAAATTTGTTTTTGCCTAGGAGAATGTGACTTGATCATGAACCCTGTGTTACAGACCTTGCTAGAATATTGCAATTCTTCTCCATTTTAAAAGTAAGAAATTGATATTTGGTGTTTTTCTTTGTCTCACAAACAAATTATAATGTTTTTTTTAATTTTTATTTTTTTAGAAATTAAAATATTCTAGTCCAATTATTTGCATATGATAATGTAAATTTCTTTTAGATTTTTCAATTTAGTTGAATATATTATTGTTTGTATTATTGCAATACAACTGGCTGGTTAGTATTAAGTTGTTATGCTTTAGGTAATATATATTTTTAAATGATCTACAGCAAGGGTCTCAAACTCAAATAAGTTGAGGGCCACACCACCATTTCACCCAAGGGCAGCATCAGCTTTCAATACTAAAGAAAAAGAAATGAATAAACAATCGGTTTCCCATAGATTCCCAGAAGGAGACTGTGGATCAGGCTTTTGAGAACTACTGTATAGGATTTACCATAAAATGAGGAGAACAAATCTGTAAAATCTTATTATTATTTTATTAAAAATTCAACTTTCACATCAAGGTGGGGGTCGCAAAACATCATTCCACGGGCTGCAAATGGCCCAGGGGCCACGAGTTTGAGACCCCTGATCTGCAGGAGAACTGTTCTGGTATAATTAGGTTGTTTCGGTTGATATTAATTCTATCTTAGCTTTTATTGTTTTACCCATAATCTTTCAATGGCTTTATTTTTAATGTTTGGTCTATAGTTAAATAGTTGTCACAGATGCATCTTTTGTCTGGTCCCCAGCGATGATTGTGTGTTTGAAAATGTGTCTGTCTGTGATGAGGTAACTATTGTTGAGTCAGAATTAAGCCTGGGTTTAACAGAAGGTCAGCGTGAAGAATACGATGCAGAGGGATTAATGTTAATGTTGTCATCAGTGAAGATCAGCACAAGTGTTTTATTCCCGTTTGTGTTTGGTGGAGCCAGCTGAGCTGGGTTAGGTTACTGCCATGAAGAGCTGCTTTGTATTAGAAACACAAACATGCTCTCCACACGCATGTGTGACACATGCACATGGACACATGTGCACAAGCCGTTGTCCTAAATCGTTTCCCCCTCTGTCCTGAAACAACTTCTCATCGCCTTCAAGTTTTGTTATTGAAATCCATTTAAAAATTGATATTAAAATTAAGTTTTTGCTTTTGCGTTTTTGCGCACATGACAATTGTAGGATTCATTACAATCAGAGGTTATCAGGTTGGAGTAGAGCAGCTTGTGGGGGAGTCATCAATCACTTACATTCCTACACACCACCGCTCCTGGTACCACTAGGATAAAGACCAGTGTGTGTGTGTGTGTGTGTATGTGTGTGTCTGTTGGTATGAGAATGTGAAGTGTGTGTTGTGAGTTTAAAACCATCTCTGTTGGAGATCTCCCTTATAAATCAGACAGTATAGTAATAATGTGGATTGAAAGTCTTTCCAAAGAAAATACTAGAACAAGACTTGGATGTTGCTCACTTTTATTGCTGTTAGTTCCTAAGATAGATAGTGTAGATCAGCACTACATCCTGAGCAACAACATAAAAAAAGTTTTTAAAACAAGAGATATAATTCTATTTCAAGATGATGATCATTGGGCCAAAGCAGTGCTTCTCAAATAGTGGGGCGGGCCCCACTGGGGGTGTGCGGTGCGATGCTTTTTTTCTGGCGTACTACAAAAAAGTGTAATTGCACATCCTTGCAAGTTGAACTATATCTCTTTCTTTTTGTTTTCTTTATGTTACGATGTCATGCAGAGGTGTACCTATAACTATTTTATAGACAAATGCTATTATTTATAGTTGTGGCGGAGAGTGGATGGTGCAAATTTTTTTCTTCTTGCTGAGGGGGTCGGGGTGGGGGGCGTAACAGAAAATAATTGAGAAGCACTGGACTGAAGTGAGAATAATGTAGGTTTTGAGTCGCACAGAATAACACGTTATGTGTTAATGTAGAGAGTAATATATCCAATTTATATAGGTAAATATATTTAGAGTTTTCATTCTAGGTAGATCTCTTCAGATCCTGGCCATTTGAATAGAAGCTCACAAGGCAAAAAAGTAGGGACACCCCTGGTCCAGATCATGTTTGTCTTTCTCTTCAAATCACAGACAAGAATTTGGCGCTAAAGTTTTTATTGAGTTGCTCAATCATAGTTCCAAAAATATCTGGGATGTCAACAAAGTGTATAAAATCGTTAGACATCCCAGATATAAAACAATGTGTAAAGCATATAAATATATGAGATCTCAATATAGGAAATAAACAAAGAAAAAATAGTGTTATCAATCTTGGAAGTCAGAGCTGTACCTGAAGCCTCCCGATAACTCAGGTCTTAGTCAAACGTTTCCGGTTTTCGTTCCCTGAACTGGTTCAAAGTCCTGGGATAGAAAGATTTTTATCTGACAGATTTGACAGAAACTGATTCCCTGGAGGTGAATAAAGTACAGTTGACCTTTTTTCCCACCAGGTCCTGCTTGTCTGTCAGTGACTGTGAGCAGCACCAAACCTAGAGTAGAGGTCCACGAGCACACAGGTAAGATGACAAAGAAATGAATGTGTGGTCCGTACATTCATTGAACCATCCATCAGATTGTTAAAACGGAATGTCAGTGTAATTTGGGACATTTTAATGGTAGAAATGTGCAAAAAACACTTTCTTAAAACTAAAAAAGTGCACACTGCAGTGCTAGCAGTATGCTCACAAATAGCGCTGGGTTAAAAAAATTGATTCATTGATTTTAATCGATTTTTTTGTTAATTGGATGATATCGATTCATAAAAAAACAATCTTTTTTTCTTTTTCCTTCTTTTCCCAACAACTTTACATGAGCTCATGCACCACAGGTGATTACGTATTTACGTTGTTACGTGCGAGTT
>JAFBJS010009234.1:146046-183421 GCA_016785265.1 Paraplagusia blochii | reverse complement strand
GTATAGTAGGGTTAGGGTTAAAAAAATGGATTAATCGATTTTAATCGATTTTTTTGTTAATAGGACGATATCGATTCATGAATCCAAAAATCGATCTTTTTTTCCCTTTTTTTCCCAATAACTTTACGTGAACTCATGCACCACAGGTGATTACGTATTTACGTGGTTACGTGTGAGTTAACACACTCGCACGTAAAACAAATGTAAAAACAACATGGCACTAAAATCTAAAACTAGAATCTGCCTTGTAATTTTGGGTGAAGTCATGTTAATAAAAAATGCATGATGGATTGGCCTTGAGTAAATTTGTGATGGAAATAAATGTATTAAGTTTCAATTTTAGCTTTGATTCTTCTGAGAATAACGTTGGTACCAAACTATAATTGATATGACAAAAACTGAATCGAAAACCGAAGCGAATCGTAAATTGAATCGAATCGAACCCTTGTGAATCGAATCGATTTAGAAAATTTGAATCAATACCCAACCCTACTCGCAAACGCATACAGAACTAATGCTGTTGTCTGTGTTCTGATAGACGCCACGCTGACATGTGACTTTAAGACTGAGAAGGATCAGAACCCTAGGATTGAGTGGAAGAAGAAAGGAAAGGGAGTGACGTTTGTGTACTTCAATCACAAATTCACTGGTACGTGACTTCTGTTGAAAATAAAAAAAAGGACAACGTTTTGATCTCTTACTGTTGTAGCGTTCATCGCTGTTCATTAATACATTTGATTAATTGATACTTTTATCCAGGCCCTTATGTGGGACGGGCCAAGATTGATGGAGCAAGTCTGACGATACATTCAGTGACTCAGAGAGATTCTGGAGAATATCGCTGCGAGGTTACCGCCAGTGAAGACCATGTCAACCTGGGAGAGACCACTGTCACTCTTGATGTCCTGGGTACGTGTTTAGGAGTAACCAATGAGTCAGTCAGTCAATCAACCAATAGGCAAACAAAAAACGAGTCGAGTCAAAGGAGTCAACACCAGAAAAAACAAACAAACTAGGTAGATGATCAGCTAATTAATTAGCCACTCAAACACAGACCTATCTAGATCTATCTAGATCTAGATCGATCTAGATCTAGATCTATCTATCCTCTCTTGCTCAGAAATTGGTCCTTCAGCTATCGAGCCAACTGTCTAATTAACCTTTTAACTGATTTAGTTCAGCCCGTGTTGAACATGTGTGGTAATGAAAATAAAGAGTCCTTGATAGAACAACCAAACATTCCACAAATCACTCCTCCTAACAAACCGTTCTGTTGTTGATCTAGTTGTAGAAAAAATACTTACCAACCAACCAGTCAGTTCATACACACGCACATGAGTTTTACATGAAAGAGACACCTGAAGACTCTGACTTTGACCCCTCAGTGCCTCCACATGTACCATCCTGTGAAGTACCAAGCTCTGTGTTCGTGGGCTCAGACCTAGAGCTTCTCTGTAAGGACATGATGAGCATCCCTCCCGCCACCTACCGCTGGTACAAGGACAACAAGGCTCTGATGTCCACGGAAGACACTCCCTTCAGCATTGACATAAAAAAGGGAACTCTGGTGAGAGGCACCAACAAAGATACCACAGATCCAAAGCGTTTGCTTCTTTGTGAACTCCCTCCCTCACCTGTTTTGTTTTTGTCTGGAGCAGAAGTTTAATAGTGTGTCTAAAATAGACACAGGGATGTACCGCTGTGAGTCCTCCAACAGTGCGGGGGCGCCCAAGAGTTGTGTTGCCCAACAGCTAAAGGTGGTTGACTGTAAGTACTCCTCTTAAAAAGGCACTTTTTGATGTCCTGTTTCTGATCCTATATATATATTGTGTGTGTATATATATAAGTTGCAAATAAGCAACTTTTGCAAGTACATCCTTACGAGAAACATTTTGCTCAATTGATTTCTCAACCGGACTCAGTGTCCTGCGTTTGGTTATCTTACCCATAATTCTAACAATAGTTCCTTAACCAGTATTTCATATAATGCTGTTGATTTTAGGTAAGTGGGGAAACTTTTATTAAATTAATAGATTAATGCAGTGGTGTCTAAGGTTAGGTGTTTATATCTCTCCATGTCTGTGCTCTTAACCTGAATCACTTGTATCTTAAAACAAATTTTCCTATTGAAATTAATCCATTTATTTTCCATTCCATTCATTTTCTACACTTGTATCCCACACCCCTTGTTACCTGAGGCACTACTGTAGTTAATTTGTGGGTTGGAGGAATCTACTGATTTTTAGTTATTTTTAATTGGGAAAAAAGCATTTGAGATATGAGTGAATCAGTACATGAGTACAGTTGTGGAACAGTACGTAACCCGCTGATATATATCCAATACTGTTTTTAATTATATCTCTGATGACATCATTGTTTTATCTACTTCCAGATCCTGTCAACACGACTGTTCTAATTGTTGCCGCTGCTGCGTGTTTGGCACTCATCCTGTTCTGTTGCATCTGTGCATGTGTGTGTCGACGCCAAAGCTGCTGTAAAAGTGAGTTCCAAACAAAGTGCGGTGATTTATAGCTTGGACACAATGGAGTCGCCCCCTTGTGATTTCTCCTTGTGGTTTGTCTTTTTTGCATAAATCAAATGAAAGCTGTGCCATGATTCAATTTGTGATTTGTGTTTTGCAAATATAGCATAACATTTTGTGACATGAAATTTGATTTTCAAAGAGCAATCTCATTCTTTTCATGAATCTACTTTTGCTGATCTCGTCTCTCCTTGTCTTTCAACAGAAGAGAAAAACTCTAAGAGGTGAGCCTCTCGCTTTTCATCCTGACTCTTTCCCTGCCTCTAGCGTTTGTCCGTCGTACTGAGCTGCTATTCTTTTGTCTTTTAGCACCAACTGCTACAACCCTGCACCCCCTCCTCCTCCGACCCGCAACGTGAGTGATCAAAGGGAACGTTATCGTGTTGGGGCTTGTTTTGCTCCCTGCAATATATTTTGGGTTTGCCATTACATGCTGTTGATAAATCGCTGATAACAGAGCTTCTCCGCAAATTAAAGGAACTGGCTGATTGTAGGACTCTCTTTTTTTTTCTGCAGATCAAGCACTACAAACAAACTCAGTCCTTCATGATCTGAGGGAGGAAGGAAGGTCACTCTGACCTAACACACCCAAAGATCTCCAATGTACATTAAAGCTGTCTTTTCACCTTATCGGACAAGAAACTTTCAAGTAACCAGGAAACATGTTCCCACTGCAGCGAATGCCTTCTTCATGTATTAAAAGTAATTTTGTAGCATCTACTAAGATAAAAAAAAGAGCAGTTCCAAGAGCAATTCACATTTTTTACACATGGAGAAACCATGAAATGGTTGGAAAATAGAACAAAAATGATAATGCTACGTGGTAATATTTTAAAAATACAATTTGTGTTTTCTTGTCGGCCCAAAATGTGCGTGCAAAATCAAAGGAAATTGCGGTCCTGCCCCACTCCAAATTGTTTTTTCGAATGCCCACTCCAAAACTGTTTGTAGTGCCCCCTAGCTACGGCACATAAGGTCCTCATGAAAACTGTTAATAACTAATTAATTTATTCATCTTCATACTCTTATGCAAGAGTAACTGCTCCATACTGTGATCCTTCCTGTGGCTGGTGAGCGAACAGGATGTAATGTGGGTCGGGACGGTGCTATGCTCAGAGCTCCTCTACTGGTGGATTCAAACCTGAAGCCTTGCAGGCCCAATTTAGTTTCCCTGCCA
Organism: Paraplagusia blochii; assembly: GCA_016785265.1. NCBI lineage: Eukaryota > Metazoa > Chordata > Actinopteri > Pleuronectiformes > Cynoglossidae > Paraplagusia > Paraplagusia blochii. Next base: position 179,702 of record JAFBJS010009234.1, on the reverse strand, counting down.
CCACTGCCACCCAATTGTAAATAAATATTATATTATAAAAATAATAATCTTATAGTTCAAATGACCTCAAAGTTGACTGATATCTCAGCTTGTTTAATTGAAGACAACACTGATATACTGGCAGGAATTGAAAGACACAATTTTCAGAGCCCTCTGCTGCCACCTAGCAGAAGAGTATTTAATTGTTCTGCCTTTAATACTTTGACGATAAAGGAATGTATACGTGATGTTGGATAATTTTCCACATCACACCTAATGATCTACACTGACACAATGGCTGGGAATCACTTCTATGGTAACACCAACTTCCTTGTGTTACGCTTCTCTTGACATTATTCAGAAAAAAAAAAGAAAAACGCAAAAAAAATACACATGTATCTGGACAATTCTTTGTTAATTATATACCACTAAACTATGAGATATATTTATATATAATATTTCACCATCTTTTTTTTTTAAATCCATGTGCATTTAGTAGATACTTTTATCCAAAGGGACTCCCAACTGTATAGGTTTTCCTTAGACCTCTTAGGAGCAAACCTAGGATTCAGTAGTTCAGGATGATTAACTATTAATCAAGATACTGTATATCGACTGAGAGCTCCACCTATGTTGTCAGATGGTTAATATCAACTGTCCCAGTGTTCGTTCTTTTATTTAATTTTCTTAGAAAATCCAAAACAACAGCTGCCTCCAAAAGAAGAGATTCCCTAAAACCTCATCTTCACATTGTAAATAAATCTATATTCTCTCATATTCCTCTTTGTGTGCACTGACATGTGGTTGTTTTGTTATTTTTCTTCCCTTTTTTTCTCCTAAAGACATGTTGTTGTCACTATACCCAGTCAATAGGATGAAGATTGTAAATTTACTGCATCACCAATAAATGTTGCGTATACAATAGACACAGTAGATTGTTAGATAGGTTTTGTGTTTCATTGTTACTATATTTTTATAGACCTCTGCGTGTGTTTGTCATGGTTTATATTATATATACATATTATCATCTTATTTTTGTGTCATATTATTTTATATATTTGTATGACGTGAACTGAGTGAACAGGTGTCTGCACACACTGAAAGATGCTTTAAAGACTTTTGAACATATTTAATGCTGAGTCTGTTTCATAGTAATAAAGAAATGTGAAAAAAGAGAGTATTTCCTTTCCCCTTTTTTATACCAGCACATGATTTGTAGTAGAAAAAAACATGACAATGCCATAATTGGCCTCGGTGGCGCTGTAGAGCGTCGGGCCAGATGAAAACGACAATTAAGGAGCCCGCTGATTGGCTGCGGACACAGGAAGTGTTTGGATTTTGACCGCAGACTGTCGCTAATTTTGAAGTCAATGGCGAAAAATAATGAAATTGAAATGGTTTCGAAGTGATATCCAATTCATTCCACTAATGGTGCACATTTACGAGGCATGAGCAGAATAACTACTCCGGAGGAAGCGAGACCTTCAAGAACCAAATACCTTCTCTGAGTTCTACTTCAGGTAAGAGATAAACACAGCTAGTCATGTTCATTAATTGTTCATCATCATTATTGCTCCCTGTCGAGGTCTCAGTCGTTTGTTTTTGAATCTCTAACGGTTTGTGAAGTAAAAGTACATGATAAAATCATTACCACTTCAGGTTAAGTTCGGGTTTTTGGTCTATTTATTTATTAACCGAGCGGCGAGTGGACGTCCACTAGATGGCAATATAACACCTACTGTATCTGTGACGTGACGGTGTTCAGAGTGAAACACCCACAACCGCAGCTTCTGCGAGACGCCAGCCTTTGTCTATTATTTGTCTTTGAACAGAAGCACCATTGTCTTCATCTTCCTCTTTGTGCTCTTCCCACGTCTTATTCGTCTTTTCCCTATTGTTATAGCGATAAATCAAACGTCCTCCAAAGCCTGGGTTCTTAACGTCTTCCTTTCCACGTCTGCTTTTCAAGCCATGCGATAAATTAACCGTCTAAATCTTTAAATCCCGTTAGCAGCGGTCGTGATGCAGCTTGTGCAGGGAGCAACAATGCAGACAGAGAATAAGAGATCTATTCTTGAACGCCTTTATAACCTTCTGTGATAATCGCGCAAAGTGTGTCCTATTGATCCGATGATGGGTCTGCCTGTAAGCTCCAGACATCTCAAATCTGTCCTTGTAGCTAAAAGGGAGTTATTCTGATTACTCTTATCTGCATGAACCTGGATGCAAAGTCTGGTCACACTGCAGAGTTTGGCTTGCATTGCTTTAGTCAATAACTTTGTTCTTTTGTTATAATTGGTCTAAAATCTTGTTTTTGTGTGTGTGCCCTGATGTAAACAAAGTGATGTTTACTTCCATATAACCAGGACGTGATTTGATAATGATTAAAGCCTTCAAATAAGACACAATTTTTAGATTTTTGTTTTGTTACTGGCAGTTTTTTTGCAGCCATTGATAAAAAAATACAATTTTCTATTTCTTTTTTACAATTTAGCAAAGAAATTGAAAGTGACTTGTACATTTGACCACATGTGCCATCGCAAAGTAAGTAAACACCTATGATAAATACGAAACCAAACTATGGTCTGCGGGCCAGACGCAGCCTCCTGTGCTTTCTAATCCAGTCCACCAAACAAAAACTGGCACAAGGCTGATGTCAGTTCTTCTGGATTACAACAAAACGACTGCAATTTAAAATTATACCACTAGATGGCGTACCAAAAGTACCAAATCTACTATTTTTCTTTTTTTTTATTTGTGTAGGATAAATGTTCTACTTTATGTCCATACTACTTGAGCATTCTACCCCCAACAAATATTGAATGTTCTATTGGGACATATCTGAAAATAGCCAAGACTTTGAACTGTTTTAAGAAACAAAAATGAAAAGTGGAAACTTTTGGCATATCGCTTGGAACAGAAATTAAACCAGAAACATTACCAGAGACAACTAAAATAAATGGTAAGTGATTAATTTTATTTAATTCCTTAAAGATCCTGTGTAGTCTACAAATTATTGGTCTCCTAGTCTAGTCTATGGTAGCCTACAATGGTCTGATGAGGTTGACTTCCTGTGACTGAATGGAAAGAGTGGGTGGACCATCAGACTGTAATGGGAGGACTGACTACCAACTACTGTCACATCTCAAAGACAACAATAAGACGTCAATATTGGAGTCTGTCAATATGGAAAATGTTAGTTTCAGACAAGATATCAATATATTTCCCCATGTTATTCATGGGCCGTGAACGTTAAATATCGTCAATGGGTAGCACATCAATATCAACAGCCTATCTGCTATATTTTCTTTAGTAAAGCACAAACAAACTTATTCTATATATTTGACATTCTGAGAAACATATTTTTCTTTTTTATTCTAACCAGTTCGGGAACAACAGTTTTATGGTGGAACCCAAAACCACAGAACGATTGGCAAGATTCTGATTCAAAGCCCTGCAAATAACCAAAGGAGTATCTCTACCTGTTACTATGACATGGTGACATCCTAAAGACACAATTAATTATCAGCAACCAATGTTAAAAAAAACTTTTTTTTTTTTAAATTGTCTCATCAATGAATTGATCTCCTCTGTAGTTCAAGGTTCTGGCCTAGGTTTCCCCTTAATCTCCATCCTGCAGTCAAAGTAGTCGCTGAGTTGGCTCTTAATCAAATGACAATTTTTATTAAATATTATATACAGGACAGGAACTATGACTAGAAAATAGAGAAGGTCAACACAGGGGTTTATATGTGATATAAAACAGTCTTTCGGGAATACAGCATAAAACATAAGTCCTTGATTGCAGGATGAAGTTGTTAGTTTTATGAACAAACACCATCAGGTCAAGGAAGTCCTGTTTTGGTGTACGGGAAGGGAATAGAGTTCTCAGTAATATTATCAGTAACTGCTGTCAGAGATGTCCACAGTAATAAAACTCCTTTCACCTCTTGTTTGTTTGTTCTGATGCAGACCCAGAAGTTCCTCCTCTGACAGCACTTTACTGTAAATATCTGATACAATGAAGGACTTTCCCTGTAAATGAATCAGCGCAAACAGACCGTTATGCAGTTCAGTCACTAAGCAGCCACAGCTCATGTTTGTGTTTTACAGCGGTGACTACCGCACGTAGACAGATAGAGCATTGTGATGTGACTGGAAAATGTAGCCACCTGGTTAAAGATTAAAATAAACAAGATATTTCCAAGTCATGGTCCACAATATTATGAGTAACATGTGCAGGTTTTTACCTCCATTAACAGCCTATTATGCCTAGAAGATTGTGTTACTTTGTAATCCTAAACCTAATCCTAAAAACCAGATACAATCCCTCAGAGAGCACTTTGAAGTTTATGGACCTGGACACAATGTCCTGAAAAGATCAAAAATACCTGCAGCACAATGGTTTTGGAACCAAATTGCATGCACGTACACACGAACACACTCAGGTTAAAGCTGCTGCTCAACTGCGTTTTTTTTTTTATAGGAATTTGAAATTAAGCCCCTGACAAAAATTTTCCTTAGATGCATTAGGGCAAACAAAGTCATAGTTTGTTCCTGGTAACAAGGAAATAATAGGTTCAGTTGGTTGGAAAAGGTTTTTTCTTCCTCATTCCTTAAATTAAACAAAGCAACAGTTCGGCTTATTGACTTAAGAGTTCGGACTTGGGTCACACTTGGGTGTAAAACTTGGGAAATTGATATATCTGGGAGCTTTCACCTAGGCTGTAGCCAGTTGTACAGAGGTTTTTCTACTTATAATGTAGACTTTTGGAGAACGACAGGGGTTTGGTGGAGTTGGTGAAATGGGAACTTTTGTAATTGCAGGCCTCAGGTACAGAGCAGCTTTTGGTAGTGGTGAAAACAGACAGTAAAGCCCAATAAAAAAGTATTTCCAGTAATTTGACCAGCTGAGAATTTCTGCACCAAAAATGGCTGACCTTAATGATTTGATCTTATTCAAATTCCCCTTGATATTTTTGTGTGAGCAGTGTTAGTTTGTTTTAACTCGTTCTAGCATATGTATAAAGCACTGTTTTGAATTAATTTGATCCACCGTGGAAGACATTTGGGAAAATTCTTCTGCATCTGTAACGTTTAGTAAAACCATGAATCACAAGCGTGCCACCTCTCTTTTCATTCATCTATTCACATTCCTCTGGTTGTTCCATTCCATCACGTTGCACCATATTGTGAGCCTTGCTTTGGGTGGTGAGCCCACAAGAGGTGTGGGTCAGGACTGTGCTATCCTCAGGAGACACCTCAGTAGGTTCATGAGAGGTGGCACACTTCTACATCTGATTCACGTTACAGATGCAGAGGAATTCTCCCAAATGTCTTCTACCGTCTTCTACACTTAATGGATTCTAAATAGTGCTTTATACATAGTTGTAACATGAGTTGTAAAATACTATGGGGAATCTGTAATAAAAACATTACGGTAAGCAGTTATGATGAGGAAATTCTCAGATGATCAAGTTACTGGAAACACATTTTTTTTATTGCTTTATTGCATTGCTGTCTGTTTTCACCTCTACCAAAAGATGCTCTGTACCTGAGGCTAATCATGACTAAAGTTCCCATTTGACCGATTGTCCTGTTGTTTTCCAAAAATCTACATTATAAGTAGAAAAATCTCTGTACAGCTGGCTAGAACCTTGGTTCTGGATCTCCCAGATATATGAATTAGGACTACAAGAAGTCAGCAACTTTTGCAAGATTTTCCGCATGATGGGTTGTTTCCAGTTCAGACTCTTTCGCGCTGTCACGCTCACTGTCAATTGATTACTTTACCAATTTTTACATTAATTCATTCATCTTCTGCTTGTGCGTTGCCAAGTCGCAAGAGCAGGTGGCGCAACCCAAGTCGCACTTCGTCATATTTTGAGCCTTTCTCAGAGCACCTCAGTGGCAACCTGGTGGCAACCTGGCAGCTGGTGGATTCGAACCTGAAGCCTTGCCGACCCAAGTCTGCTTCCTTAACCACTGGGCCACCACTGCCCAAATTTTTACAATAATATGAAATATTTTCTCAATTGTTTCTGTTTTATTCTTGATCTTGCGTTTCTGTTACATGTTTCATTTAAATACATTGAAAACATTTTATTATCCTTGTATTTATTACAAGAGGTGAAAAAAGACATTCCATGGCTCAGTCTTCTGTTAACTAAACTTTGTTTAAAGCTGGCAACAATACTCTGAGCAGGTGGCACAACAGCCCATGCTAAGGCACAAAGACAGATTAAGTTTCCATTAAAAACTCTGAGCTATTTTTCTGTGCTTAATAATCCACAACCATGGCTTTTTAGAAAAACATATTTACATAATATTTATATTATGGGTGGGCTGTTTTTTTTTCAACCTTCCTTCTCTGCTCCCACTTGACCCTCAACATCAGCAGCTCCTCTTTTTATGCAAACCTTGCATGAGGTTCTTACTCCTGTAGTCCAGCCACTAATGGGGAAAAAAGTGAAAAAACAAAAACGAGACTGAAACAGTGATTACACAGAAGATGTTCTTTCCGTGCTTTAGCTTTAAAACATGGGGTTTAAAGCATGCAGCATCATTTAAAAAGTGTTCCAGACACAAAATTTCTATTTTTATATTTTAATTCAATGTGTATACTGGGAACAAAATGACAAAAATGAGGGTGTTTCCACCTTCCAATATCCAAAATCTGTGGATAGACACTACAGGGATATAAAAAAGACATTTGACAGGTCACCAGCTACCAGTATGCTAATGTTTGACCACTACCCCAATTATCTGAAATTGTGAACAAATCCTGAATTTTTTGGTTTACTCTTATTTTAGTGGAAAAATAATCTATAAACTGACATATAATCATAAAAGAGCAAAGTAAAGCCATCTTTAATAGCCACCAGAAGTTTATTGTGATTAATTTGTTGCTGATGCTGCCTGCCCTATACTGACCGATGTATATTTTTTCATAGAACAATTTTACATGTAGTAAAACGATTAAATGTTAACCAAGTGAAACCACATTTATGTTTTTTTTATGGACGCCCCTGCTTATTCAGGCACTAATAATTTATTGGCAGTTTACTTACTATTCTAGGACAACGAAAATCAAAAAGAGCTGCATTGTGGTTTTGTAGTTTTTTTTAAAAAACCTATGACATTGAGCCAAGTGAGGAATTGTGCTTTTTGTTATCAGGAATATTATAGAAGAATACTAGATTGATGCAGGACCTGTATCAGTACAGAACAATAGTAGCGAGGTGTGCTGTTGGAAGGACACATGGGTCTGTCCTGAGCCCCTTCTTGTTTGATGATGGACAGGTGAGTTCAGACGGGAGTCTCCATGGACGATGATGTTTGTTGATGACATTGTGATCAGCAGTGAGAGTAGGCAACAGTTGGAATAGTACGTGTGTGAATGAGAGGGAGAACAGTGGAATGATGAGGTTACAAGGAGCAAAGGTGGAAAAGGTGGAGGAGTTTAGATGCTGAAGATCAACTGCTCAGAGCAGTGGAGACTGTTGAAGAAAGGTTAAGAATAGTGCGGAGGGAAGATGAAACAGCCTGAGAAAAGTGTCAGTAGTGATTTGTGATAGAAGAGAGTCAGCTAAGGTGAAGGGAAAGGTTTACAGGACGGATGTGAGACCAGCCATGATGGATGGATTAGAGACACTAGGAATAGGTAGAAGACAGGAGACAGAGCTGGAGGTGGAAGTGTTAAAGATGCTGAGTTTCTTTTTAGGAGAGACAAGGATGGACAGGATCAAGACAGATTGAGATAGTTTGGACATGTTCAGAGGAGGGACAGTGGATACATTGGAAGAAGAACATTAGAGATGGAGTTGCCAGGTAGGAGACAAAGACGAGATGGATGGATGGAGAGGGAGGTAGCTGGTGTTAAAACAGAAGATACAGAGGACAGGGTGAGATAGAAAAAGCTGATTGACTGTAGTGATCCCTAAAAAAGAGCCAAGCTGAAAGGAACAGAAGAAAAGATTTGAGGACAACAAAACATAAGCTACAGTATGTCACCAATGATGCCTTTCCCAAAAGATATTTTGAAAAATATTACTGTATATTATCCCTTAAAACCATTGGCTGCTTTTGGAACTGGATTTGCATTCGCAATGTCTTTCCAGACTTGAGGATACTACTCATTTTTGAAAGATGGGTTGGATGGTACACTCGATAAAATCACCCTGGGAATGGCCAAAATGTCCTGAAAACATATTAGATGGAGGCGAAAAGGCTGTTAAAGAGGTTAATTTTCCAGTCAGACGCACGCACGCACACACACTCTCTTGGCCTCCTGCACAAGCAATTAGTCAAGCCAATTACTCCTACATCATCTGTGGCTATTTAAGTACTCACACAAAAACAGTGTAGGCAGACACACAGATGAAACATGGGAGACAGAGAGTGAGTGTAACAAAGAGTGAGGAAGCTGAAATGACTGTGCTTTGAATGTCAGGTATAGGCTTGCTGATAATGCTTCAGAAAAAAAAAAAAAAAAACAACCAAAGAAACCAATTTGTTTAACAAAGCTGGTGAACAGCTGTGACTTTCATCAAAAGCCAAATAACAAAACTCTAATTCCTTGTTTCTCTCAGCAAAATAATTTAATAATTCCACCGACAGCCACAGTGTACATTTTAATTATAATTTATCGAGAGGTGATGAAAGAAATGAGCTCCACTCTGGCTTTTTGCCCAAATGTTCAAAGACTGCTTTTTCCAACCAGTCCCACGTATCCAGAAAGTCTTCTTTACTTCATGGTTTTGCTTCTGTTCCCTTCATACTTTGCAGATATTTGGGGGTTCCAATTTAAGAAGTTTTGCTTTTACACTGTTTTTTCCAGTTTGCAATTTTTTCATGGTAAAAACATTCATTATCTTAGTTTTTTTGGGGGGTTGCCACAACAAATTTCCCCCATTCTCTGTATCTTCTACTACTACTCCATCTATCTATTTGTCCTCCCTCACTGCATCCATCAATCTCCTCTGTATTTTGTGGCCATTTTGTGGCCTTAATCATTTAGGCCGTCCTCTTGGTCTCCTACCTGGAGCTGATAAGTAGGGGACAAAGAGGAAGGCCAAAATCACTAATAAGGTATCACATAGTGAAAATATTGCTAAAGTTAATTAAAACTAAATTTGCTGGTAGCCTCGTAAACTAGAGTAGTGTTCTCCAACCTGTTTTGCTCCACAGACCAGTTAAATGTGTTGCATGATTTTCACGGACCGCTGGTTAAGTTGTGGCAGATAAATACCCCTTAATGAAATGGAATTTTCGGTGTTCTGAAATATTTTCCTACCGATAAAATCTTCCTACCCGAATTAACTGTGCATGGGCACAACAAGGATTTCTCAAGCGCATACAGCCTATAACAGGCATCAAACTAAGGCCCCGGTGCCAAATGTGGCCCGTTGAGCTTCTTAATGCGGCCCGCCAACCTTGTCCAAATAAAGTAATTATTTATATTATCATTATACTTCTGGCCTTTCCTTGCAATACCTGTGTTTCCCCAGTAAATGGTGTCATAAAAGGATATAAGAAATGTAGGTTTTGCACAGGATTTTACGTGCCAATTATCTTAGTACAAACAAATGCTCCACCTTTCCGCTCTTGACTCGCCCCTCGTGTCCAGTTTTAGGACCACTTGTGGCCTGTGTGTCAAAAAGTTCTCCCACCCGTGGCCTATAACTTTCTGCTCCCAGACCCGTATAAAGAGTTAGAATCTTGTATCAATGGCTGTGTCATTTTGAGTTTATTGTTGTTGTCTTGACTGAAAAATATTCCCTAATGAAATATAGTTGCATTATTGATGATGGAATCCTAATGGATAAAGTGTAAGTATTAGCCAGATGGGTCCAAAACAAAACATTATTTCTCTGTGGCCCAGCACCAATTCACCCACGGTGTTTGGTACCAGTCTTCAGCCCAGTGTTTAGGGAACACTGAACTAGAGGACATTAAACACAGCAATGAGCCTTCTCCTCTTTTCCTCACTTTAATTTGCTCATCATCGCAACATTTCTCAATTCTTGTCCGTCTAATGCGTTGTAAGGTTGGTGTTCTTGTGTTTGGTGAAAAATTACCCTAATTTATTGCCCTATAATGTCTCCTTAACACTGACACACTTGTTGATGAAGAGTCTCAGGTTTATACTGTGAGTCCCTCCTGTTGGGGGCACCCTGGGGTCACCTGTCAATGGTGTTAGTCTTTAGAGGAGTTTTGTTGGGTCGTTAAAGTTAAAGTCAGATTGGTTTTGGACGCATGTCCACTTGATGTGAGGCTGCTGAGGGGGAAGCGTTTTGGTATTGTTTCTAAGGAGGCTTTGTATGTGCAGGGTTGGGTCTCAAACCACCTCCTCCAGTAATATTTCTTCCAGGTTGAAAAAAATGGCTTCTTTTATCCTTCTCTAAAAGCATCTGTCTTCTTTGTAGCAGGCCCCCCTGTGGTAGGCCATGCGCCTCTGTAGTGTAGTCTGGTCTCCCCAAAGTAAAGGTCTTTATAATCATTACGGCACTGAAGGACGTAAACCACAATGTCAATGTTGGTTCAGCCTTTATAATCCTTTACAATAATGTGTGCCCCTTTGCCATGACTGGCAGTTTGTCCCTCTTGGACAATATGAATTCCTCTGTCCTCCACTCTCTCTCCTTGGTCCTGGCTCATACTAATATAAGGAGATTTTTTGATTACTGGATCTGCGCTCACCTGTGTATTGAGTACAGCTCTCATGGAGGAACAAGTACACACTTTGAATTGGCTCGTCGTATATGCCAACACACACGCCCTCCCACACACACTCTAAGAGCTCATCTCACCAAGAAACACTGCACTGACTGGAACCTTTTGTTTTATTATAACTACCTTCACTGCAGTTCCCTTGCTATGTAAAATAAAATACAATACGTACGATATCTTCACCTGTGTCCGGGGCTGTAGCTGCATCGGCACTTCAGTGATTTTCATGGTCATGTGTTCATCCACATAAGTACGTAGCCTGTATATCTAATATTTTTGTTCTAAAACTCTACTGTCATGTAATTGTGTGGGAAACGGTAATACAGTCCAGGGAAGGTTAATAACAGACTAAGGAAGGTTCATGAAGGGGAAGTCCATACAGAAAGAACATAACAATTATCTTATCTTATCTTTCTTATCTTTTTTTTCCAGTCCACATTTGAAGGCACAACATTTTGAGACATTATTTTTTTGGCGAACACGTTCATTTACCTTGTTTTTTTTATATTTATTTTATTATTGTTATCGTCTATTGTTGTTTTAATATATGGTTGTTTTGTTCTGTACAGTGCCTTGAGAACAGTTTGATTTCACAAATAAAACTTGTAAAGTAAAAAAATAAAGTCCATTGCTCATCAGCTTTATTGTGAAAAGTCTGTACCTTGCTGCTACAGAGCTCACCAGTATAGAAAACAAATTGTTTTTCTTCCATCTTATGTTGGACAGGTTCCATAGGTTCCATAACAGTGGATGTGACAAGGGGCTACGGGACAGCAGTCTCCAGGACTGCCACCCAAATCACACTGCTCTATAATGTGAGCCTTCCTGTGGGTGGCGAGTCCATTGAAAGATATTTGGTTTGGGCTGGTGCTTTGCTGAGAGCATCTCAGTGGCAACCCGGCTGCTGGTGGAGTCAAACCCAAGTGGATACCACATATTCTTAATATGTTCTTAATGTTCTTTACATGTTCTTAATGGCCGGGTCACTACTGACACCATCATAACTATCTAATCAATATTTTATGTAAACTTTTTTTTATCTCAAACATAACCAAAGAGTATTTCAGTGACAACTAATAAATGGCAAAAAATAATGCTAGTGACAAACCTAAGAAAATGTAGCTCCAGTTAGCTGAAGTTAGCAGCTTATTATGAAGATAAACATAAATACTTCATTCATTCATTTTTTTTCTGCTTGTCCGTTGCTGGGTCGCAGGGGTAGCTGGCACCCCCCAAACCACATTGCACCATATTCAAAATGGGTTTAGTTGTCAGCAACTGGACTTCTTCTTGGAGTTGAAAGACGTTTCATTCCTCAACTGAGGAACAGTTTCTGGTTGATGTCAGAGGGAACCCTAGTAGTTCTCCTCCTCTAGACCACTTCCTTCACCACTGGACAAAGATGTGAAGAGTTGTTTTGGTCTCACCTTTTTAGACAGAAACTGCTCCTGATGTTAATGACGTTCCCAAAGTTCCTCAGTTGAGGAATGAAACGTCTTTCAACTCCAAGAACAAGTCCAGTTGACAACTAAGCCCTTTTTGGATATCATGACCTGGATGAATGAGAATCTTCACAGACATTACACCATATTGCGAGCCTCCCTGTTCTAGGTCGGGACAGTGCTATGCTCAGAGCACCTTGTTGGCAACCTGGCAGCTGGTGGATATGAACCTAAAGCCCTGCAGACCCAAGCTTGCTTCCTTAACCACTAGGCCACCACTGTTGACATGAATGATGTAGCTATTTTCCTTCACATCAGTCAATTTTCCAAATGGATTGGACAAATTACGACAATCTATTTGCATCCATGTATAAATGGTTGACTGATGTTCTTATTTGACTAAAAAAGCTTTATTAATTGTAGACATATATATATTTTTTATATATTGACATTTTTTATATATATTTATATATATTGTATATATATGTATATATATATATATATATATATATATATATATATATAATTTCACTGTCCATGTGAAGCTCAGATACTCCGCTGCAGTGTTTGATCAGCCTGTTTAACATTCAAGAGGAATCCTCAGCACTCAAGTACCCTCACTATTATGCTTTTAAATCATTCCCTACACAGTAACAGTGGAGTGGGGAGGGATCTGGGGGAGTTTGAAGGAAAGAGGATGGTGAAACACAAGGATCCTTATGTTAAGAATGAAATTTCATCGGACAAAAGCCTGTTATTGAATTCCTGTCATGATTCTATCCAGTCCCCATGACGCCTTTAAAGTCTTTCAAAATCCTACTGCCCCCTGCTGATTCCAACGCCTGGAAGCCACTGCGTCATGCCTCCCCTCTCTGGATGCTGCTTAATGTCTCGGCATCGGATTAAACTTCCTATCTCTTGAGTGTTAGCTTAGGAAACGCCACAATACGTCTAATCAGTATGTGGCACGCTCAGCGGCAAACATTCAGAGTTAGCCTTTATCTGTGGAACAGCCGAGGAAAGTCAGAGCAGGTTTTAAGAGCAGATAAATGCTAAAGCACATCGCTAATCAACAGGCAGCTTCTGTAGCAGGAGCCATGATGAGGCCTGATTGTGGTGTGTGTTTAGCACATTGATAGCTCATCAGTAACCCTCACCACTCTGCCCTCTAACACTGTGGTTCTCAGCCACTGGGCCTGGGCCTGGTACGAGCCCGTGGGTGCCGGGTCTAGTGAAATAATGTTTCCTTTTGACCCCGTTTGGCTATTACTTCCACTTGATCCATACCCATATCAACAAAAGTACTGAACAGTAGAATGGCTAGGATTCCACCGTCAATAATGCAACCGTACATGATTATATAAATATTTTCTCAGTGAAGAAAACAACAATAAACTCAAAATGATGCAGAGTCATTGATACAAGATTCTAACTTTTTATTTCAATCTGGTAGCAGAAAGTTATAGGCTTGAGAAATCTTTGTTGTGCCCATGGAAAGTTAATTTGGGTAGGAAGATTTAATAGATAGGAAAATATTTCAGAACACCGGATATTTCATTTTAATAAGGGGTATTTATCTGCCACAACTCAATAACCAGTACGTGAAAAAGTTGTTCAACTGGTCTGTGGCGCAAGGAAGGGCCGGGAACACTGCTCTAACACACAGCAGTGCAGCAGAACATCAGCATTGGCATCAGCCATAATGAATATTTAACCATGGTGTAAGTGGTGGTGGTGACAGTGTCTGGATGTGGTTGGGTGTAGGCTGGGTGACTAACCAGCGGTGAAGGTTTAGTCATACAGTCATACATACCACCTGGTTGTGGTCATGGATTTAACCTCACGGAAAATTCACTGTTCAAGAAAAAAAACAACCACTCCAACGTGTGGTTGCTTGGTAGAGACGAGTAGGGACGGGTTTCCAGAATTTGCCACAAAATGTCATGTGAAACCACCAAAGAACATGAATGTGTCATTAAATATACTCAAAAGATCATCAAAAATGACCTTGCAAAGATAGAACAAGCCAGAACAAATCCTCCAACGTTTGGTGGTGAATTTCTTTCTGCGTATTGGCCAATGTTATTCAGTAGAGCTCATGTATGTCTGGACTTACAAGATCTGGAGAAATACCCAGGGGGCCTTAAAGATTGTTAAAAGCCTCTTGGTGTTTTAGTCTTTAAGCTTTAAGGAAAATATAATTATTAATTCAATTTAAATAAACTTAAAGAAAACTTTGTCAATAATAAAATAAAATATTATTTTTCTTGATATGTTTAAATGAATTTAAACTACAGTTTACAGCACCGGAAAATATCAGTTCTGCCTGTGAATATTTAAGTATTGAGAAGCAACATGATTCATTTTCTTTGTTTCTGAAAGTTGCCACCCCTTCAGTTTTGGGCTGCGTTTCTGCAAATGTAGATTGTCATTTTTTTCTATTATTGTCCTCAGAGATTCGGTGGAGGACATTTTTGTTTTTCTGTGGTAGAGTAATAGTCTGTGTAATTCTGCAGGGACTTGTTGGTTGCGGTCATACAGGACAACGCCACCTTCCAGGATTATGGGGTAACAAGTGGAAGCTGCTGAGTCGCATCCACGCAGAACTGAGACAAACACAATGGAGGCCGAGTTTATCCTCTCTGAGTCCATCCACAGACATCTCCCTGAACTCAGACTGAGGTGAACAGACACACAAACAAGCACATTTCTCCATCCCAGCTTATTAGAGCCCCCGACTCCATGGGAATCTGGTCTTTCATGTGGAAAAGATTCAAGCAGTTACTTTCATTCTGCCCTCCTCTCTGTATTCCATACACACCAAATCCTATTCTCTCTTTTGCTGCTTCCCACAGACTTATTCTGGCATCACTGGCTGACTTTTTTTCTCCGCTCTGATTAACTGAGAGGGTGTTTTTTTCACAGCGGGCCTCACTTGATGTGTTCGCTCCGATTGGAACATGTTAAAAATATCATCCTCCCTCTTTTCTGTCTTTTTTTCCTCTGCACTGCATCCCCCTGCCTGCTGTCTTTCCTCCTCATCCGTGTCCACCTCTCACACTGTGTTCCTCCTCTTTAATATTTCTAAATTTCTCTTCCCCGTTGAATTCCTTTTGTCCCTTCCTCGCCGTGAGATTCAAAGGCTTTCTCTTTGAATGGCCTTCCATCCAATTCTCTGTGTTCTTGTTTTAATTATGATGTTTTTTTTTTTTTCCCTTCTTCAGTCCTGCTGCTCCCGTCTCTCACCCCTACCACATCTGCTCATTGCTCACTGTGACCTTGGCAAAACAACGGTGACAGAGATGCTGACAGATTCAATGCACAGTTGAAAATAAGAAGGTGTATATACATATATGTATATATATGTATAAATATCAGGCCTTGTTTTTTCTTCAGTTTCCTGACCATTTTAATACCTGGTACTACTTGGAAGTATAAATTATAAATATATGAATAATGGGCTCACCAACCACAGGAAGGCTATATTTATACAGCATATATATATATATATATATATATATATATATATATATATGTGTGTCTGGACATGTCTCCTCATTGTGGAACCCATTACATTTAAATAAGTTCCACATTTTCAGGCCATCTGTCACATGATGTGCAACAAAAGGCTTTGCAGTTTTTCCTCATTCCTGTCATTCCCATTCCCCTGCTAAAGTTCTTATTTTCTTCCTCTACAGTTTTTGCAAGAATTTTACAATCACGAATATCTCAATCTTATCTCATTCCATAATTCCATCTATTTTGAATGTAATTTCAAATTTAAAAAAAACATTGTTGGAATTTGCAGTTACTGTCATTTCATTTATCTGCTGCTTTACTGTTGCATAGCAGTCTCCACGACCACCACCCAAATCACCCCAGCCCATACCAGCCCCTCTTGAACCTTCCTGCAGGTAGTGAGTCCACTGGAAAGCACCAACCACCTTACCTGGGCAGGTGTCCTAGTGGTTAAGGAAGTGGACTTGGGTACACAAGGTCCCTGGTTCGAATCCCCCTATTGCCAAGTTACTGCTGAGGTGCTATGAGCATATCATCCCCACACACACACAGCTCACTACGGTGATGGGTAAATTTCCTGATTCCGGATGTGAACCCAAGAGGTCTACACCAATACCAGGTACATTGACTCTGGGCCAAAGCAGCACTGAAGGTATCATATTTATCCTTCAAAGAATAAGGCATCAGCTTGTTCTGTGATTTGTTAGACCTGGAGTTGGGCCCTGATCTGGTGCCTTTGTGTATGGCATCATCAATGCGGTAAACACTGTTTTTAGTTTGCCGTACTTGGTTGTAGGCCTTCAGCTCCCCATTATATATAGATAGACAGAGGGATCAGCAGCCCTTGAGCAGAGCATTTGGTTCACTGCTGTGATGTATCAGTAAGATTTGGTGCTTCTCTCCCTCCTGTCTCCCATGCCTGTGCTGCTGATTGCTAACCCAGACTTATGATTCCTCTGCTGCAGAAATCCCTTCAACCAAGGACAGTGTTGTAACCGCGTGTTATGTCTACAAACCACGTTACAGCAGTTGGGGGGGAAGGAAAATTAATGTTTGCACAGAGGAATTACATTTCACCCCAATCGCTAAACCTGCTATTCATCCACCGCTTAGGAAAAGTAATGAATCTGGCACTGGATCACTGGAAAAAGGTAATCAGTCAGACGATGCATAACCTGTGAGCTTTCGATGAGCCGCCACTTCTGTCGCCGTCGGTGATGCATTTCATTCAAAAATCATCAGCTGCTGCACAAACAATGTGGAAGATGGAATTTTATCAAAGCAACAAGGATATGATTCTTGTAGGTGGTGGAGGCAGGTAATGTACAGTTCAGTGTGTGTCACTACAGCCAATAAAGGCAGTATTGTTCCTCTGTGAACAGGTGCGGTGTGAACAGAGTTGAAAGCACAATGAAAGGGGTGAAAATGAAAAGGGTCTGGTGACGGAGAAAAAGGGCTGTTGTAGAAAATTACAAGCCTGCAGTTGTGCAGCCACAACATTTAGTTGAATCTTTTATAACTATATTTATGACAATAATATTACTAAGACTTCAACACTTTTTTGTGTTAGTGTGCCTTTTTTCGTTCAGCTTTTTGATTCGACCCACCAAACCTGCTTGCTTATTATTATTTCTAATATATTTCGGCCTTTTCCTGAAAAATAGAATAGCGTAACAAAGGTCTTTGATAATATTAGCTTTTAAGACTTTTACATGTCATCTATTTCATTTCATTTGCTTTGAACCAGAATCTTTTGTGAATGTCAATTTTAATTGCAACAAAATATTGTTCCTGGAATGGTTAATTATGTTCCTTGTCAGCTGTTTAAATACACACAGGTGGATATGTTGCTGCAAACTCCCCTTGTGAATACCTCAACATTGCACTTAGACTTGTTTTTCGCTGGGTCAAATGATAAATGTTGTCAAAAGAAGAATCAAATATATATAAAAAATTTGTTTGCACTTTACCCCCAAAAAAACATACTGTAGTATAACTAGATAGGCCATCAATAATACACTTTTACACATTTCTGATGTTGACCACTACATCATTAACATGGATAAATATATTGATATCGTGTCTGAAACTAACATATTGACAGACTACTATATTGCCCTCTGCTTTTTGTCTTTGAGATGTGACAGTAGTTGGTAGTCAGTCCTCCCCATATAGTCTAGATGTGTATAAGAGACAGTATTTATCCGGCAGTGAACGTCACAGGAAGTCAACCTCATCAGGTCATTGTGGGCGACCATAGACTAGACTAGGAGACCAAGGACTTTGACTGTAGGATGCACAGAATATTTAAAGAGAGAAATGAAACCGGTATTAACTGGTTACCGTTATTGTTTTTTGTTCTTTTCTTTGTTTCATTTCAGTTTCAAGCAAAAAAGTTTTCAGTTCTTGATCTTGTTTTGTTTTGGCTAAATGTGGCTTTTTGGAAATACAAGCAATGCTAGAAGTCCCATTCAATGGGTTAAATATGTTGAATGTCCAACTTTAATTCCATGAGGAAAGGTACTGTGCAATTACAAACAAAATATGGAGAAAGGAATAAAAAAAGACACTAAACAGAGTGCATGAGCATTTCATGACAAATTGGTTGTTTTAGTGAGTGGCACAGACACTTAAGAACTGAGGGACCCTCAGTGCAGTAAGAAAAACACGGCTAAGTGACCTTGAGTTATAAAAGACGGCTGGTATTCTTTACATTACAGCACTATTATATTTGCAGAGATGTAAAAAAAAAAATCCGACATTATGTCCATATCTATTGACATCTTGATAAAAACAAATATATTTCTATCTGCTTTAAATACCACCGGAGGACTAATGTGACCCGGTGGTATTTGCACATACGTATTTATACAGAAAAGGTCAATCCCTGGATCACAGTAAATGTCATATTTGTTAATTTAATAATGAATTGATTCCCTGTGTATTTGACATTAGCACTGAATCCATTGTTCTGCAGTAACTTCTCCTTCCACTCGCGTCCTCTAACTCATTTGTTATGTTTTCTAATGACATCCTCGGTTCAGACACGTTCAATTTCCATCTGAACCTTTTAGACTTCTGCGTGGCACGTCGTATTATCTCCCGCACCTAATGAGCTACAACCTTTTTCCACCTAGACTTTTCAGCCGCTCGTGTTTAACCTCTTTGTGACTCCCAGTTTTCCTCTTTAACCTTTTTGTTCCTGCTTGTCTCCAACTTCCTGTTCACTGTCAGCAGCAGCCTTCGTGAAATCCCTAACATCAGCGTTTAATGTAGGTCAGCCTTCAACTAGTTATTAGTGTCTCAGAGAATTGCAAAAAGGACTGCTGTGCATGATAATGAGGACTTGAATCAATGCACCCAACACACATTTAGAAGCAGTTTTTGCTCTTGATCTACATTAGACCTGGACAAAGTATGGGCCCAGATGTCACCCGTCTCACATTTTAATCTGACCGACAAAACATGTCCAAATTATACTATTAATATATATTATCTGGCATTCGTTAAAGAAACGAACTTGTTTTCTGTTTCCCCAATATACAACAGAAAAAGCTCAGAGCGCTTTAGTGTTTTTAGCTTCTATAGATGACTTTTACACATCATTATCATCTTTGTTCACATAACTACTAAATCTTTATGCTTCTTACCTGACACCTGTGCCAAATTTTACTGCTTATTGTTGCCTGAGACTCAAAATATTTGCCCATGCGTGATGCAAATGTTACTGGCTGCATATGCTATTAGTTATTTGCAAATTCATAAAGTGTTTCTAAATTTAGATTTTTCTGAACTATGCATTACTAGTTTTGAAACACGTCAATACATATATAAACATACACTTTACTTCTTTACTTCATCCCCTTATCTGTTACCAGATCTCATGGGCAGCAGTAGCAACAACTGCCACCTAAATAACACTGCAAACTGCAAAATCTTTATAACTTTTTGTAGAATTTCTTGGTTTACATTAGACAGTCTAGAAGATGGTATTTTAGTGATTTTCTTTCATTTTCTTATTCATTGTAACGCTGTAATCTCTGAAATATCTTCTCCTACGTCTAAACAAATGCTTTTGTAGCTCTATCTGTTTGTGGGCAATCCCAGAGAAACCTTTGGCCAAATAGACATCTTATAGATCTATATGCAGCCTTTGGCTATATTTAGGCATTTGCTTTTACTATCTTCAACTAAGTTTGAGCTAGTAGCCATTTAACTGCCAACTCGTGCTATTTATTTGCTGATTTGAGCTTCATCCTGACTTGGATATTTTAGCTTATTTCTCCAAACTTGAGAGATCTTACTGTTATGGAAGTCAACCTTCAAACATGTAGTTGTATAAATATACTAAAAGTATCTTAAACTAGTTTCTCTGCGAACCTTTTTTTTGCCTGGTTATTTGTTCAGATGCCTCTACGTCAAGGTCAACCATTTGGCAGCAGATTCTTTGTGAACTGACTTTGAAAGTGTTCCATTAAAACTGCCAGTTTGAGTGGATGTTTCCCTCTCGACCATCTCTACTCCCCCAAGAAAATACTGCTTTCTAGCCGTGTTTGCTCACAATTGCATCACATGCAGACGAAACTACGGGAAAAACAAGAAAATGAACAGCAGTGAATCTTTCACTGCTTTGATGGTTTATTTATGTAAGGCATGAATCTAATTTTGGCATTCTTACATTAATAAAATACTGCTGAAGGGAACACGGGTTGTTTTTGTTCTTCGAATGCACCACTCACCACTGGAGTTAACATTCTGAGAAATCTTTGTGCGTCTGATGTTAGACAACCAGCGTGATTTGTGGACATTATTTTAAAAGGGAGGTCAAAGGGAATAAAGGAAGGCGGACATGATCACAGGACCTCAGAGGTTCCGAACAGAGGTGATATCCTTTGAAGGAAGTTTGTCTCCATCTGTAAATTGAAGTTATTTATCACCGTTCCTTTGCAGAGAGAATCAAATGTTCTTCTTTTCCATCTCTCTCTCCATCTGTCATATCAGTTCTGCCACATCTATCATTCTGTGTCAATGCCCCGTCTCCCTGCCTCTGAATCCAAACATCATTTTTTCTATTACTTAATCACAGTTGCCATTTTCTCTGCACACTTTAGTATGAAACTCATCCTCTCTGCTCTTGCTGTCAGTTCCCATTAATTTATACAGTTTTCTGCAAAACAAAAACTGAGCGTTTGTGATTATGACCCCTTCAAAACCATCCTATGATAAATTTATCAATGTTTAAAGTAGCAATGCTATCATAACAACTTCATCGGCCAAAAAATAAAAGCATTACCCATACGGTCTTGGAGTAGCTTTAGCAGGCAGTACATCAAAATCAACCTGTTTCTTGAAAGTCGAAGCCAATGCTTCTAAATTATTTTCTCTTACGCCCCCCCAGCAAGAAGAAAACAATTCATGCCCCCTCTCCCCACCACCCACTCTCCGTCGCAACTATAAATAACAGCATTTGTCTATAAAATAGTTCTAGCTACACCTCTGCATAACATCGTATCCTTGTTAGCATAAAGAAAACAAAAGAAAGATATATAGTTCAACTTACAAGGATGTGCAATTACACTTTATTGTAGTCCAGCAGAAAAAAAGCATGTTCCCCAGGGTCACACGCGCCCCCCCAGGGGGGTCCGCCCTGCACTTTGAGAAGCACTGGTCTAAGCCCAGCAAACATTCCCTATTAGTGGGTGAGAACTTCTTAAATCTTTGAGTCATTTAACAGTGACATTTCACTTTTCATGGGGGTAGGAGCTGGGGTTTTTAGTGCTGGTCCCAAGTCTGGATATTTGGGTTGCGTCAGCAAATGTATCTAGGGTAAAACTTTGTCCAAATTAGTGATGCAAGTCAACAAATCCATTAACATACTGGATCAGTCGGGGCCCTGGGTATTAACAACCAACAACAGTGCTGTTGACTTTGAGAGGGTACTGTTGGAAATAGGATTACTGTTAGAAGAGTGATCATAGATACGGACATATCAGGTAGGAGACAAAGAGGACGTTGATGGATGCAGTGAGGGAGGACATGGAGGTAGTTGGAGCCAGAGAAGAAAAGAACAGGTAGAGATGGAAAGTTAATTTGCTATACGATCAAGCTACACCCCTTTAGCTTGATCAGGGTGGCTTGTGTATCCTCAACAAGCATTTGCAGCAAGAATTGCTGAATTGTAAGGTAATTTCTGAGTTTTTGTACTTTTTGTAAGTTACAGCAGGTTGGCAACTGCAGTGTCCTCTTAGGGCAGAGGTGTCAAACTCATCTTTACCAGCGGACCACATTGACAACACATTGGCTGGTTGTAAATGGAATACTGTACAGATGTCACTACTCCATAACGTATTAATATATAGTATGTTACTGCAATTATAATTATAAGTAACAATTATTGTTTATTGCTGTGTAAAAAAAACACATTTTAATTCATCAGGTTAAGAAACTCTGCTCCACAGACAATTCAAAAAACCTTGTCAAGCTCCCACGGACCATACCAAATGATTTTACGGGCCGGATTTGGCCCCCGGGCCTTGAGTTAGAGACGTATGTCTTAGGGAGACATACACAGTGTTGTATTGTTGTCATGACCCCATAGCTGGAACCTTCTTTTGACCCACAGAGATGTTTAAAAACGATGCCTAAAAACAGGGGATTTTTGCTTTAACTTAACTGGTGTTTGCTGGTAACTTATGACATGTCATTTGTATTAAAGTTGCAGCGGACCATTAAGAAGACACTTTCTTGCCGTTTAAAAAAAAAAAAAAGCTTCATTACGTCTACTTAATGTAGTCTGGAGGAAGTCTGGAGGACAATGGCTCTTGGTATTAATGTCAGTAAACATTGTGTGACTAGTTATAGGTTTAAGATGATGGTTTAAGGAAGATGATGTGATCAAACTGACTTTTATTGCACAATGATAAAAAATGAAGCTACAAATATCCCCATTTTATTTCGTAGTTCAAAATATGCAGTACAAAATTGTATTATAAAATTGTTATATTTGATTTTGTGAGCTCGACTACAACAATGTTGTGTCAGTGTTACAGATAGTGACCTTGCATCTGCTCCTGTTGTCTCCATTTTGGACTGTGCTCTTCACTCAATCCCTTCACATGTCACCCGTCATTTACTGTCTTACACATTTAGATCTTTGTCTACAGCCCCCTCATCAACCCTCTCAACCTTCTTGTCTTCAGGGCATAAAGATGGGGCACGTTATCAGTTGTGGGTGGACAGGAAGTCACACAGGAAATGGTTTTGCAGATGTCTGAAACAGGAAACTGAAAGGAGGAAATCTTTTTTTTTTTTTAAGCTGTCAGTGGTTTTTGCTGCCCGTGTGAGCTACCAGAGGTGCAAACAAGCTGGAGACAGAAAAACAGAGAATGTTGCTGAGAAAGTACATGACACAGGAAAAAGCTTTAGATTATGATCTGGTGTTGCAGAGCAAAGATAAAAATACAAAGTATTTTTCTCAAAAATTTGTATTTTTAATTAATTTAATTAATTAATTTTTTTTAGAGTAGTTCCCTGTAAGTTAATATTTTCTGGGAACTTTCTTGGTTAGGATTGTGTTTGTACAGTGTTCACACTGTACGAACACACAAAACGTGCCACACTCCAGTAGCTGGAAGTGCAACCTAAATAAAGATGATGATTAGGAGAAGAAGCTGGTAGAGGGAGATACAGGGGAAGCTCACAGTTGGTCTCTGGACCCGTTGTTTCACTGTGCTATTCTGTGCACAAACATGAAAAAGAAAAGGCAATGACGTTGAGTACGGACAAGGAAACGTCTCGTATGATTTGTCAATATTGCTCCATGTTGTTTGCTAGTTTTCGCATATGTATCTTTGTGTATGTACAGTGTGGGTTCAGTAAATTTTGCAAAAAACTGTGGTGAATTAAAACGATTTCATACAAACTTTATCTTCATCTGATTAACCGGGAGGCGATCGTTAGGTGATGGCTTGTCATTACCCAATATACACTCCGTGACATGAGACGCAAGACTGATCCAAAAATCAGCCCAATCCCCAAAAAGTCACAGGACTGAGAAATCAGAAGAAATCACACAAAGTTGTAACAAAGTTTTTGGGGGGGCAATTAAGTAGTCACAAACTTTTCCAACCCAAGTCTAAAGACAGTATTGATAAATCAATAATTACATTAACATTAATGAGGATAAGTATTAAATTTTTTAAAAGATTTTAATGATCTAAGAAACTAAATAAACCAATAAAATGAATTCCTTGGAAACATGATGCAAAAACCCACATCAGGGTTGTGACCCAGACTTTGGAAAACAATGTCTTGAGAGACTGGTGATGAAAGGAAAAAAAAAAACCTCTTGTTTAAGTAACATATCTGCAGTAAATGAGAATGGTGTATTAGAAGTATATTTCTCCCCTGCTGAGTTGTGGCCTCCTTTTCTTTCCATCCTTCAACTATTCTTTTGAACTTAAACCAAAGCTTGTTTTAAATGTAGGTCTCAAGAAATTAGAATTTACATTTCTTGTATATTTATCAGGTAGAAAACACAGTCTAAAATGGCATTTTCTTTTCAACTGAAGCCATGTCCCCCAGACACGATGTTTATTACTATACTATTTATATAACGTATGACACTAAGTGCTTTGGAATTGGGTCACAACAGAGGACTGAGGTGAAGTGCAGGTCCCCAGAGTTGACTGTTTGAGAACGGCTGTTTTAGAACATGACAAACCCATGGAAACTTAGAAAGTGAGCATTTAATTTAGCGACAATGACACCATTAGACTCTGGAGACGACGGCTGGTGCACACTGGTTCTTTTGAAAAAAAACCCGCAACTTCTTTGAAAAAGAGACATGTGGACACAATGTCCTCACTTTGTAGGGCAACAGGCCCTCACAAAGATACGACTACGTAGCACACACACACACACACACATCTGAATTCTGGCGAGCTTTGCAAACTTTCTGCTGATCAGTGTCCTCTCTGGGCAGGAAGTTTCGTATCTCTTGTTATGAAAACATTCCTTAGTCCTCAGATTGAGAACTTGATATGTCAAAGGAATATGGCAAGAAAAATACCCTGGGCAGATTATCTGTCAAATGGAGTATAAAAAAGTATGCATGTATACACTCTACGGAAGGAAACTAAGTGGAAAACAGACACGTATATCGTAGCAACAGAAGAACGGAACACGTTTACCTCTACATGAAGGCGCATGTGAGGATGCAGCAAATCACGTTCACCTTTTTAGTTTAGAAATGGACTGTGTGGTCTGAGCAGAGGTTATCTGTAGGACACACTTAAGAAGTCAATTCTTATCTGTTTTCTTATAGATGCTACACGTTTAAATTAAATACTACACTTGTACTAAATTATTAACTGTTATTTTATCCACCAAACAACCTACATACCCTATATGTACTGAACTACTATTATATTGACCTACCAACCTATTTTTTCTACCTAAAAGCTTGTTAACTGCATCTCAAACATCACCTTGAGTGCCAAAATGTATACTGGCTGCTATTTGTTTTTCTTTACTTGGCCTGTCAGTGGTCAATGTGGTATTTACCTTGTCCGTAATTCCGCAGAAATAAGGTTATTTTGTAATCCGAGCTCATTTGTAATACTAAATCAGTCCACTTTCTGGAATCACCCGGCAACAACATCCATTCCTTTTTTGTCTGCTTATCCGTCCAAGCCTAACTGCTCTTTGGCCTGAGAGAACAAGTAAATTTGACCACCACCCGAATGCTGGACTTTCACGCCAAGGACATTACGTCTTGGCCAAAACGGCATCTACTGGTCTATTCATTTATCCAGTAGCCAACCAAACTATTTCAAAACTATCCTCCCGGCATAGAACCTGCCAGCCACTAAAATCTACCATGAAGATACATTTAAGCTAAAAAAACATAGATATTATTCGACTAATTTTATATAACTATGTTTAATAGTCTAGTATACCAACTAACTGACCAATTTTCCTACCTGGTTACCATCTTGTCTACTTTATCACTATCTAATCAATTAACCAACCCACCAGCAAAATGACCAAGTCTCATCTACCATCTGAATATCTTACTGCTGATCAGTCCACTGGTTAACCTGTTGTACTGTACATTACCCAGTGTCATTTCTCTATTCTGCGTTTCATGCAGTGAGTGCACCTCTGGTATTCCCAAAGCAGATATTCTGAGTTGTGATTGGCTTGTTTTACTCGCTGTAGATGAGCTGGACGCTAAGGTCATGTTTTTAACTGCGCTGTACTGCCTATTCAGCCTTCTCCTGGTGGTGTTTCTGTAGCAGAATCAGAAGCAGTAGCAGCAGCAGCGGGCCTTGAGGGACCATTCATTTCACCCAGCTGCTGTTTAATGTGACTGAGTTCCTCTCAGTGTCTCCTCTAGGTGAATCCTCTCGGCGTTCCAACCTTTTTTCATCGAGGTTAAACAAAACAAACACCCACCGCGGCAATGCTTGCAGCACTTCAGGGTCTTATTTGAATAAATAAGACACCTTGAAGCCCAGGGGAATGTCTTCAGAGTGCAAACCTCAGTACTACATACTTATATGGACACATATGTAAGGAAGCAGCAAGTCACTTGCACCTGCGGCTGTGTTTCCTGCTGAAAATATCAAACATTTTGCAGGAGAGGATGTCTGAGAAGAGGTTATCTGCAGGTCACATTCAACAGTTATTTCATCAGATAATTAGCTGATGGTCATCTGTCTTCTCTTCTAACATTCATTCATCATCTTCTGCTTGTCCGTTGCCGGGTCGCAGGGGTGGCGCCAGGGGCAGTTGACACCACCCAAATCACATTGCACCAAATCACATTGTGATGTGGGTTGGGACGGTGCTATCTCTTCTAACATGCAACACATATTTAGATTAAATTCTGCATAGCTCCATGCAGGGTATATCTTTGACTAATGTCTGAATTTTGTCTTATGTTGTCTATCCAGGCTGACCTACTTAAGACTCTAAATCTCTTAGGATTAAAACCCATGGGGTGCAAGCTGCAAACAAAGCAATGTAAAAAAATATACATTTATTAATAGCGAACAAATCTCCTGCTATGAATTAAGACAGTTACTCAGTTTCAAACAACAAAGTCAAACCCTGAATCTAATTTTGGTGTTTCGCTGTCAGAAACTGGAAGCTAAAACACTAGGTTTCAAGCTGTCAGCTGAAGTACATTTATTTACGCACCTCAAACCATCGTTCCTAAACCAATGTGTCTGGACAAAACTTTTAAGTCCAAGGACAACCAATGGAATTTCGAGATCAACAAAATTGGACATTTAAATTCAAGCTCATTCTTTATTTGTCTTTGTACACAAAACAACAAAATAAAGGTGCAAAAACCTTCGCCAGTCACACAAACACAACATGATCACAATTTGTTTCTGAATTATTTTGGCGTCATTCAGGGATTCAACCACTTGAAAAATAAATAAAAGCTGTTTTTTAGTTTTTTAGTCTATTTGTCCATGCTTTGATAGTTCTGTACCCACTGTCCAATTAAAGGGGCTTGAACAGGAACTTTGGCCAGGATTGGAGGAATGTCATTAAGAATGTTCTTTGCCCATTTTTGGCACAGAGAGAGCCATATAGTTCCTCCAGTGAGCAAAAAGCAGAGCGAGTGGTACCTTTGACCGTTTTGATGACCCTCCTGAGGGCCTTCCTTTTGTGGTGACATACTGCTGCTGAACACAGATACAGTGTGTTAGGAGGTTTTCAATGTTATTTCAGTCTTGTCGGTGGGTTCTTAATAAAATCGAATATCAAACAAACAAATTTGGAAACTTTCGTTACATAAGCATTACATTTAGCTTGCTTTTGCAAGATGACGCTAGTCAAAAAAAAAAAAAGTGTGCCGCCCAGGAATTGAACCCAGATCAAAAGAATGTGAATTTTTATATGAAGCATAATACCACCACAATGGCGCGCAGTAACAAAAAACTATAGTTATTGTTGGACATTGGAATCTCTGGCAACCAGGTTCTTGCTGGTTGCTCACTTGGCCTTGCAACCGTTTTTCACCCACAGTAGTCCAGCCCAGCATGAGACGGTTTAAAAAAATGTTTTGTCACATTGCAGTGACCCAATGCGTGGAAGTGCTCTTCACTTGATATGCTTAACTGCGATGACTCAGCGTGTAACCCACCTTGATCCTATCAATACCGTTGGACGTTGCGGGCAAAAACACGTCGCCATTCGAGCTACCGATGCCTGTTGGTCGAAGGAAAAGGTTTTTGCAAAGCTGTGAGAAAAATATTTTTGTAGAAAATTATAAATTCACAGTGCCTGCACTTCATGTATGGAGGCTTAAAATTTTCTGTCCATATAGACTGGATTCATTTGAGTCACTGAAAATGAATATCATGAATCAGTTTAGATAAATAAAAAAAAAATTATAATATTGATAATTAAATAAAAATATAGTAAATAAAAATAAGTCCAAGTGGACTGGGAAACTGTTTGAGGCTTGTCATGACCTGGTACAGCTAATCAATGTGGAGAATTTATTTTTTTTTGTTGAAACTGTTTTTCACTGCAATCACGGGGTGATTCATGAGAAGTCCTATTTCTGTGGACGGGAAAGATGGAAATTTCAATTTGGGATTTTGAAAATAGAGGACGAAGGTAATTTTGCTGGCAGATGGTACTACCTTTTAAGGTCCCTATTTATAGCTCATGGATAGATAGAGGCGGAATAATGGGACCACAAGGAGTCTGCTGGTGGTTGTAATTGTTTCCTTAACGATGTTTCCCTGGGTTGGGGTTGCATTCCCTGAAAAACAGATAATGCTTTCTTTGTGAAAGCACAAAAAATGTGTTTTTTTAAAAACCTGACAGCACCAAGCCTATGCAGGATTTACCTATACTGATGGTGTACATTCACTTTAACCATATATGTGGTTAAAAAAGGTTTTTCTTTACCTTTCATAAAGCATCTTTGATTGATTTTTTTTTCCTGAAATGACTTACTTCCTTCTGTCCTGGTTTCTTATTACCACATCTCTCCATAGGCCTTTCTTCACATTTCATACAGTATCTCCTATTTGACAGACTCTGGTCTGCTGGGTATTGGACTCCCTGCTAGAATATCCCCCTGCATATTTCTTCTATTGTACAGCAGGGCCTGCTGTTATTGTATTTTAGCAGCATCTGTTGAAAAGTCTGAGAGAGCTCACACGTCAGATTGAAAGTAAAATAAATTGCGTCCCACACTGTACATTCTGCTTTTTTTTTGTATTTAGTAGCTGTCATCTGTAACAATAGGAATTCTGATGGTAAAAAAAAAAAAAGCCAGAATAGAAGTATGAAAAAAACAAGCCTTTTATAGCAAACCTAAAAAATCATGCAGGATTAGTTGTGATTAATATTAATATTGAAGACTTTGCTACATCTATCTTTTTTTCTCTTCTGTTACACAGCACCATACCAGTCCCTTGTGGACCTTCATGCTGGTGTTGAGGCCCCTGAAGGACACCAATCGCCCTAACTGGGATATGATCTTGTCCAGAAGGTGAACCCTTGAGTTTCAAAGCGATGATGGAGACATTGTCTCTGGACCAAATCACCAGTAAGAAGATTTACATTCACATTAAGGAGACACTTTTATCCAATGTGAAATAAAGAAAAGAATGAACTTGTTCAAGCTTGGGATCCCTCTGGGAATCAAACCCAGGACTCTCTAGTCTCTGCTTCAGAGGCAAGCATGCTAACCACTTTGCTTTGGACAGGACCAGGATACACTGTGTTATCAGAAATGGAGAAGGGGGGAATAATGAGCTATGTATATGTATATATATATATATATATATGTATATGTGTATATGTGTATTTACATATATGTATACACATATACGTATATATATATTTTTTATAGATGTATATATGTATATGTGTATTTACATATATGTATATATTTATATACACATATGTATATATAGATATATATATATATACATATATATATATATATATATACAGAGTGACAAACTTATGATTTAAACTTGTGGATATTGTGAGTTTGCCGCTCTGTTTACCTCTTATTTAATCTATAAGCAAACATTTATTTATACCTCACTAATAAAAAAAAACAGAACATAGTCTGTAGTTTTGATGTGCTATTTCTTTACAATACAACACTATTCTTTACAATAATAATTTAACAATAATCCCATCATTAATCCTCATTTAACACAATGACTACAGCATGATCTCCTCGTCCTCTTTCACCTCCCCGCAGACGTCGAAACCATCAATCACTTCATTCTCCCCCATTTCGAAGCAACATTTCCTGCAGCGTTGTCTCCAGATGAAGTTACAAATCTTTCAACAAAGATTGAATTAATTAATTGCAACAACCTCACTGCTTCTCTGTCGTTTAGCTTGAAGATGTTCACTTTTACCTGGATGCCATGCTATCTATATCTGTTTGCTTCATCTCCTCACCATCTCGCTCTACTTTAATTAACTGCATAACAGGAGCCGAGCGGTGGATATAAGCCAGCTTTTTTTTTTAACTACGCTGGAATACATCCAACATTATAATCACTGCTGCCATATCCTTAACAAACAACATGCACAACTTCTGTCTCATCATCAGAACATTAAAGTCTGTCTACCTACTCAGAAATCTAAACATCATTATACGTTTCACAAGTGAGACCCTCATTTGTGTAAATAACCAAAGTCATCTTATTTCAGCCCAGGAACCCACATTTATTGGCTGTCATTTATCTATATCTATCTAGATAATTTAGGTCAGGGTCTCTTTGATTTGTTGGGTTTAAATGCTTGCAAAATTAACCATTAGACTTATTGAATTTATTTGCAAAATACAGACATGTGCATTTGGACTATTTAACGGCTGCTGGTGCCATCGGTGTCCCTGCACATATGCCTGAATAAAAGTATCTTTAAACTCAATCTTATTGTCCTCACCCCCCAAGAAATGTTTTCAGATCTTAACCCACACATGTTCTGATTTGTGCAGTTATGTTGCTTATGGCCTGCTGGACATGGGCTGGATCTGCATTTTCCTTCTTCAACTCTCTCCAAACAGGTGTCGCCTGTCTGCTGTGTTCTATGAGCAGTAACACCCACCAGTCTGGTTTGCAGCAAACCCGGCTGCTCTGTTGCACAGCTGCTGAAAAATGTCTTTCACTGTGAAATGGCCATACATGTCACTCAGCCTCAGCATCTCCTTGCAAATGCCCGGTCTGTTATGCCTTGTCATCACATTCACAGGTTGGGAAATTAGACCTAGTGAACAGGAGATGTCCATCCGTTCTAGAGGCAGTTCTCTTCGTCCTCATTTCTCTTAGATTTTTCTCTTATTCCATCTTCATTCTCTTTTTCTACCACCTCCCATATTCATCAACTACTCTTAAACCACACCACACTCATGTTAACTATTCTAACTATAATTATATTTGTATTTCTTAATAGTTTAGATATAAAAATTTTGCATCTCCTAAAGAAATGTTCTTTTATTACTTGTAAAAATCATAATCATCTTAAGTACTGTAGGCATTGAAACTATCATCAATGACATCATTGATATCTAGTTAAGGCTAGGGGTGGCGGGTCTGTGATCTAACCCCTGTTTTTTTTTCCCCCCAGGTGTCAAATTAATCCTATTCCCGGTCAACTTTTTGTTGAGTGTTGGAGGAAAATAAACTACCAGGAGAACATTCAAATACCACATGGAAAGATTAAGGATCAGACTTATGAACGGGGAAGAAAAGGTAAATAATTTAGTTTTTTTTGTCATAGTTTGACTTAATAAAGTCATAAAGACAGCCATCACTGTCTCAGCTTACCTGATCCCACTCCATTGATTTACCGGACCCTCACCAGGACAGTTCTTTATTTTTTTATTCCCAGTATTTTCACTATCCCACCTCTACTTCGCAGATTCCTTTATTGCAGTGGGTCCTTGAACACAATTAACCTCAATAGGAGAGCACTTCCTGTACTGCAGCACCCCACTACACTAACTGCTAAAACATCATCATGACTGATGGTTCCTCCAAGTACCACAGCAATATTTATAGGACAGGAATATTAGAGAGAGTCACATCAAGGTCCATCGTGTTGAGTCAGGAGCATGTTCTTGATCAGTGCCTTTTTTTTTTCCCTTTGTTTTTATTACCCTAAAACATCTTGTCCTGAGGTTGGTCCAACTTGAACAGAATATATGATGACAGTCTGCAGCCTAATCCGACTACGCTGTAATTTTCTGAAGGGGAGAACATATATTTTTTTGTCTCTCTTTGACATAAATACACGTTACAGATGTAGAGCTGAAACCTGACTTCACTCTTTTTTATCCCTGCCCGAGCACCACGGCTAAATATACACAACTGCCAACTAAATATGTCCTATTACTGTCTTTTCAAATCTCTAATTTCTGCTGAGCTAAATCAGTCTGGTCCTTCCCTGTCTTCCCGTAGCAGGGAGTCTTTCTCATTACCATTTCAAAACCTGTAGTTTGGCTTCTCCGTCCCTCATTATATCTGTAGGAGTCTGGACGGTGTTTAGGCGGAAGAGTAAACAAGCATTTAAAGCCTCTGATAAAATGGACTGCAGTTAAAAAAAAAAAACCACACACATTTCCAATGTTGTGGGTGACCACAATAGCCGTGGTCATTGTGGTCACACACACACACACGCACAAGGTTCTACTATCGGTGGCTTCCTGTGTACCTTGTGTATGGATTACATGCTGTCCTGCTGCAAAGCAATTACCTCCAATCTCTCCGGGAACGAGTTAGCCACACTGGGAATGAATAATGAATTTCTGCCAATACTGACTACTAATCGCAACACACAAGCACCCAAGCCTTTACCTGTAGTGCTTCTTAATATTCCAGTCTAAGAAGATGATCTCACACTGTTAGCGAGATGATGCAGGGCCCAAGGTGACTTCATCTGAACAGCGTCTCGTCCTAATAGAATTCTTTTGTCAGGCTCATTAGCTGGAAACTTCCCAATGGAGAGGACAGTTTATTTATTTATTTTTTTCCAAGCAGACAGTGTCACTTGATTTTGTGCGTCCATTCCATAGGATCCTTGGAGAATGTTTGCAGTCTGCAGAGAGAGAGTGTATTTTACCTTCAGAATTAGAATAGAAACAGGTCCAAACCTCAGGAGAGAGAAATGTGTGGTATAGAAAATGACATACAATTCATCAGTGGATTCTTCCAGTTCTCTTGTTGCTGTTTGAAGGTTATTTGCTGCATGCAGTAAAAGTGAAGTGTAGAATAAATTGAAAACATTTATATTGCCTCCAGGATTGACTGCATGGAGAATCTATCCATGCAGTCAATACTGTATTAATTATATGACCTTTTCGAATAGTGCTTTAGGGGAACTGTTTTTTAATGATCTGTAATGGTGTGATGTTAGGGATACTTCAACGACAAGTGCACAATTGATTTGAACAGAAACAAATTCAAAATTCATCCAACTGAATACAATGGATAGAAACAGAACAAACCTGAACTGGATTTGCATTTAAATGACAGGAGCAGATTGGACCTTTGATTTGTGTTTATCTGAACTACAGCCATGGTTTGGACATGTTCAGAGGAGGGACAGTGGGTACTTTGGAAGAAGAATGCTAGAGATGGAGCTACCAGGTAGGAGACAAAGATGAGATTGATGGATGCACAGAGTCAGAGTGGAAGGAGACAGAGGACAGGGGGAGATGAAAAACAATGATTTGCTGAAAAAGGCACAAGCCTGAAAAGAAAAGGACAACACAAACGTTTCTGGATTTTGGTTCCACCATAAAATTGTTGTTGGAGACATAAATTTTAGTTAGAACAAAATATTGTTCCTCGAATGGGTAATTATGTTGCTTGTCAAGTTTAATTAGAAAAAGACATTTGTATACATGGCTTTTGTAAATAAACTATCCCAGAAATGGATAAATAGGTGAACATACATATATATATACATATATATATA
>JAFBJS010009234.1:60090-146029 GCA_016785265.1 Paraplagusia blochii | reverse complement strand
TCATTAAAGGGCACAGAATTCATACCCTTTGAGGACGGCTGTATATATATATATATATATATGTATATATATATATATATACCTGTATATGTATATTTGGAATGGAAGCAGAATATTTCTCCATATGCAGTATCTTTGTAGTACTTATTCATACTAATGAATTTCTATTTTGATACAGATACAGTAGAGCTATAACGTATAAAGTCAGTTGCAACTGTCTTTACGGATGTTGCAATCTAAATTTTACATCACATAAAAAAACAGTATCTTACTGCAGCACTGTCTACAAATACTGGTGGTCTTCTGATGTGGCTCCATCTCTGGAGTGTAGACCTGGAGGTCCTGCTCTCCCTGTGCAGCCTGAAACCCTGGCATACGGTGTGTGTGACCTGCGGGTTTTGAGAGTGCAGGTGCACTGTGTGTCCAACTGGAGCAGAGTCACGGTGTCAGGCAAACATTAGCTGCAGGACTGGATAATTATAGTCTGTTCAGAGATTGGTTCCATGCATTGTTCAGGCAGTGAGCTAATGACTGAGCGGAGGGAAGTGTGAAAAAATGCCATTGTCCCCACACTGACTATGCCTTGATATATCTTCAAAAAGGTACAAAAGCCCTGGAACTGGTATGTTTTTATGGGGACATTTGCAATTATTTCACATTTGTATGGGATGAAAAAAAAGTGACCTATTTTAGGAGTAATGGAGTGTAAAATTGCTCGCAGCATCAACCTCAGGTATGTAAGATATGTCATTGTTAAATGTCCAATAATCACGTCTGCTCATAAGCCAACAGCAGACATCAGTCTATAAACCCATACGAACCACCTCCACCTTATGGAGGATATTTTTCTCCGTCTTCTTCCCTCTGTATGGAGATAAAGACATCCCGTGGTTACCAGCAGACTCTCAGTTTCCTTTGTGCTGACTGCAGTAAATGAGCTTCTGTCACACTGTTAGCAGAGTTTTATTCCAAAAGGTTTGAAACGTCAGAACACAATTGCATGGATCCTTTGGTGACGTTCAATGGTACAGTGTGGTTTTGTTTCCGTATTTCGTGACTGTGTTGTTTGTCAGTGCTGCCAACCGAGCTGCCCACAAGACGGATTTTAAAAGGTCTACAAAGGTTAGTCCTGAACCTTAAGGCAAGTCTTTTTAGACAGAATCTCTGCAGTGAGAATTTGGCAGTACACTACTTGTCTTAAGTATTTGAGGTGGAACCTTTTGGTCCTTTTGTGATCATCTTCAAAAGGTGACATTTACTGTATGTGATGCAGTATAGACAGTCAATAGGTGTTACTGAGATTTTACAGAATTAAGACTTCTGATGATAAATTGACTCCAATAATGCTAGAAATAATCAGGGTTTGTTTGACAGCAGATCAACCGCAGCTCTTTGAGTGAATTTATTCAATAATAATTGCTTTGGATGAGAGGTGCTTTGAGGCGGAGTCAGTTTCTCTCTCATTGGTGTGGAACCCCAGAGTTCACCTCTTGGGCAAGATCGTATCCCTGTTACGGTGATTGGTTCATTCCACTGGGCTCACCAGCTGGTATGGTGCACTTTGTGT
The DNA here is from genome assembly GCA_016785265.1 of Paraplagusia blochii. NCBI lineage: Eukaryota > Metazoa > Chordata > Actinopteri > Pleuronectiformes > Cynoglossidae > Paraplagusia > Paraplagusia blochii. The sequence continues at coordinate 144,462 of JAFBJS010009234.1, read as the reverse complement.
GGTGGTCATAGAGAATGCTGCCCCAGCGACCCTGATGACGGAGAAGAAGACCGAGATCGATGGATGCAGGGATCAAAGTGGAAACCCATTTCAGAGGTTGGACTGATTAAGCATTAAAAGACCAACGTGGATTGCAAAATATCATAGCCAAGACAAATACAGCAGCCACGAAACATTTCATCATTAAAGTTAATGTGTTAATGTGCAGTAAAAAAAGCTTTTAACGTTGGACGAATTTGACAATGGCGTCCACAAAACTGCAGCCCTTCTTGTATTCCTCGGTCTGTTATTTGGCTTTGAGGGGCCAGCAAATGTGATTGAAATTGCAGAAGTAGTAAATTGTGGTCTGGTCTGGTAGAAAGATGTCAGAATAAGATGTCACATTTGTGTTCTGTGTCTGGCACCAAGAGAAAATGTACACAGTGAGGGGGTTGTAGGAAAGTGCAGTACTGTAGACCCAGGAGGACAAGATGACAAATTTCCTGTAAATACCTGAGTATTTGTGGAGCTTTGGCCCAGGGGCAATGTGTCTGTCATTTTTGTTGAACTCCAGGATTCACCTCTTGGCCAATATCCAATCCCAGTTCGGGTGTTTGGCTCCTTTCAATCGGCTCATCACCTGGAGGAAGGTTCATGAGGGGCTAGTAAGTGGTCGTGAAGACTGCTGCTTTGATATGTAAAGACAGAGGGTCTGAATGTTCACTTAGGCCAGAGAGGGGTCATTTAACTGCATTAGATTCTGCAGCTCTAACCTAGAACAGTAAAGGCACCGCTGCCTTCACTTTCCCCCCCTGTTGTTCAGTTTCAGTCAATTTCAGTGAGGGCAGTCATTGTTGCTCGTGTTGTTTACCCTACAGGCAGATGTAGTGTGATGCAGATGGCGTGTATAACTATAGTGTTATACCAGATAAACAGCCACATGGAACCATTTTGTTGAATCCCTCCCACTGTGAGTGTGAATTGTTGCCCATCCGCATTTCTGGCTTTTTGATAGATTGAACAACCTGTCCATGCTGTGTCTTCTGCCTGAAGCTGTGATTGGCTCCAGCCCTCCGACTCCCCTCCCATGACCCTTAACAGGATAAAACAGACGAAGATGAATGAATAAAAGATACAGTGGAACAGCTCGCTCAGAATAAAAACAGCATCCTTTACTCTCCGCTCTGCAGGCTTCATTTATTTGTCTTTATCTTTTTTTTTTTTTTTTTTTTTTCTTTTTTTTTTTTTTTTTTTTTTTGCAAGTCTAATTTCACACATCACAGACACACAAGTCATTTATTATTTTCATTAGTTGCACGTTACAATTGGCTTCGCCATAACACCAGAGAGAGCAGTCCTGCTGTGTACAGCCTTATACATGTAAGTATATAATTGTTCCAGCAGACTGCGCGTTAAACTGCAAGTGCTAAATGTATGTGGTGTATGTAAATACATCTAATTACTGCATCACACTACATGCAGACATGTTACGCCCATGGCGTCCCAGTTGGAGGACGACAGACGGTGGTTTCTCGGCGAGCGTACCAGCCGTCATACACAGACCTGTCTGTCAAATACTGGGTTGCCATGGAAACAACCTAGTTCCAATGTAGCGCAAGGCACTGTGCAGCGGAATAATGGAGAACCACAGAGAGCCATGGCTGCCTGAGAATCTCTCGCTTGCATCCTTTGTCTACACAGCTGCAAGAATTCGTAGAGGAATTCTTGCAGTGAATGTATGCCATTGACAGCGTACAGTACAGACATTGAAACGGTTTTTCCCCCTTGCTTCACCAAGCATTTATTTCCGCTAGTGGTTTTATGTTCTGTACTGGAATTCTGATGCCTGAGCCAAATTTTTCCTCTACCACTCTGAAGACAATGCAGCAGATAGAGGTTCAGACATGGGTTTCAAAGGGAGTTGAGAGGATTTATCTTATCAACAACATGGAATCATTGAGTTTTTAGATGCAGCTTACATAAGACTGATAACAGGCCTATTATGAGCAGACAGCAAGTCACGGCAAGAAAAACAATCACAAGAAAAGGAAAGAGATGGCAGCTTGGAAAAGAAAGCACCAATAAGAAAAATGATTGACAAATGATTTAAAACAACGCCAATCAGTGCCAGAAAAATCTCATAGACCATTTTCACATGGGTGACATTGGTGAGTTCTTTTTCGCCACCGTCACAAAGAAAAAGTGTTGAAATGGTGGACGTCAAGGTGACTCATGTTTTCTCCTCCACTATGCTTCTTCTTTTTTTATTTTAATGCATACGTTAGCATGCTACTCAGGAAGGCATGGCAAGGTTGGTTTGTCACAGAGGTTTTTCCATTGTGCAGGGTCGTCAAACTAATTTTCACCAGGGCTAGGAGGTCACATCAGCAATACAGTCCTCCTTGAAGTGCTTGGTGTAAATGTAGCAATAGATGATTATTCATTCGTGTCGCAGTGGCGGTTTGGGCGGCATTCACCACAAGTTTCACCCAAATCACACTGCACCATTTTGGGGGCCTTCCTGTGGGTGGTGAGTCCATTGGAAACTGTATAGCTGTACTGTATATATGATGATTATATCACAATGGCAAATAATTAAAAAGCTGTTCATTGTTGTGTTAAACTACATGTCAGCTTAAAAAAAATGATTTTTTATGAACTTCACTAACTGACTTGTAAGCTTTTGCAGGCCATAGAAAATGATTTATTGGGCCACAACTGGACCCTGGGCCTCGCGTTTGACATGTGTCAAACTGCGTTAAAATAATTGGGACAATATTTTCAGGTTAACCCCAGGAATGCCTTTATTCAAATGTGACTGATTCTGTAAGTTAACAAATGCTATGAGGAGGAAGCAGAGCAGAGTTTACAGACTCTTTTATATACAGACTGTGTAAGGGTCTATAAAAATCCCACCTGGTTTCATACCATAACTCCTGGGCATTATCATATGGTCTTCATCAGTGGAATATGAGGCCCTTGTGGAGAACGTGTAGATAAAAATAACTAAAACAATAGAAAGGGCTGTTTTTTTAGAGGAAAGAACAATACACTGGTGTTAGAAGAGGAGGAATTGCTTGAGGGCCAAATCATGACCTTTTGTTCCGAACACAAAGATACTTCGATTTATTGTGCGGTACAAAACGTACAAAATCTGAATACAGCAGCAAAATATTTATACCTAATGCACATGTTTGTCTTTATTTTAATCCATAATCTTTTGTTAAGTCGTTGATTTTTAATAAGAAATTCTTCTCAGAACCGAGAGCTTCAATAACACTGGATTTATTTGATGTCCCAAATATCTCCACGACATCAGACAATAGAGAAAAAAGAGGCTTTCTATTGTTGTTTTCAAACATGTGAAGTTGTGAGTGGCGAAAATAAGAAACGGGAAGCCAGACTATATAACTCTGGAATCGCACAGTCAGGGAGCTCCAAGAGTGACAAGAGGTGAGATGAAGGTGTCTGCCGCTGCAGAATGCTGCTGTTGTTGAACAGGAGTGGAGATGCTATTTCTCACCAAGTGACAGGTACAGTGGCAAGAAATCTCCCCCCGAAAATCTCCTGGGGTCCAACACCGCCTGTGAAAGCAAAGGCACAAATTAATACAATTGCAAAGTGACAGAAACTGACAGCGTTTGAATTCTCTGTGGATCTACACGTCAGGATTATCATGCAGGGGATGTTTTATTCCCTGTCTCATCCCCAGTGGCCATCACTAAAGAACGTAACTTTGTAGAAGCAAGATTAATAGGTTTAATTTGGGTACATTCTAAAAGAGCAGCGGCTAAATGTTTAGAGTACGTACAGTCTCGAAAGTGACATTAGCCAACAATCAGTCAACAAAATAGAATTTCAAGTTCGACAATTACGTTCAACTCCACTTCCTACAGGGAACCTCTACAAAAAGATTGGACTGTGACCCAGACTTTTCGTCCGTGGAGATTATATTTGAGTACATAATCATCAGACCACTTATATTTCAAGATGCATCAAACTAAGTCGTCACACACAACAGGCTGCATATTAAATGTGTCTGTTATTTAGATGAGGATGAATAAATAGATGTCAATGGGATTATATGTTTTCAAGTTAACCTCCTACTGGACAACAGGAGTATTGCAGCACCCAGTAATCCAGATACAGGTGTATACAGCGTTTTTTCCCCCATGTAATTCATTTAAACGTTCACAGTTTTACCATGAGCTCTACAAATGAGCAGGAGGTGTTGATAGGAATTCTTCCTGAACTTGTAATTTGAGTCATAATGTTGTGATTGACATGAGCCTGAGGCAGAGCTGCTCCAGGGTTCACCTCCTTGGCAAGTTTGAATCTCACTTAGGGCTGTTAATGCCTTGAGCGGACGGAAAGGGTTGGATGTATATTCTGATTAAATGTCATTAACTGGAGCAGTGGAATCCTTGTGGTCAAAGGTGGTGCTTTGGCCCCAGAATATTGTCGCTGTCATTGGTGTTGAAGGTTGAATGCGGGGCAAGGTACTTGACACATTCCAGAGAATAGATGGATAGATAGATAGATAAATAGATAGATAGATAGATAGTACAAAAAAAGACTATAATATAAAACAATACATGGGTGAATTTGAGGTTTGTAGAACAAGAACAGTGAACAGTGAAAGTTGTAATGTGAAAGTTCCATGACTTAATATTTAACTAACTAAACTCTACTATTTTGATAATATTTTTGATCCCATTACAGGGAAGGTACAATCTGTTAAAAAAAAAAAAGAATCGTATCCATATTATTACCATTCATCCGTCACTCATGAGCTCCATAGTGCCCATGTCCATGTGGACTATTTAATTCAATTATCAGTTCATAAAAGAGAAGTAAATCTCTGATCTGTTAGATCTGTCTCCGATGTTGCTGTGATGTGTTTACACACGCTGTAAAGAAAAAAAAAAAAACCTTGATGTTTTTCTAACGGTATAGCGATAATAAAGGGTCTTTACCAAGTCATGGTCCCTGTTCGATGTAAAGGTCAAATGGAAGTGTCAACAGTCTCCTCGTGTAACGGCAATCTTTTTTCCCTGTCCCTTTTTTTTCCTCCCTCGGGTCATTGAGTTAATGTGATGTTTGCTGAGCAGCTGGAAGAATTGTGCAGAGAGAAAAAAAAAAAAAGTCTCAGCGTGACCACAACAAATCCATCATCCACTGGGCTTAATGCACATGCAATATTAAGGTGGAACAAAGTAGACGGAGGGAGGAACAAGCGAGAAGCAGAAGAGAGCAGGCACCAGACGCTGTACCCTACCTTTAGACTAAATTAATATCTCCTCTTTGCCCAATCCTGCATAATTGATGAGATGCAAGGGCATTACTTCAGTAATGTGTTCTACTGGTGGCATTTTAGGTTGAGTACTTATTATTTATTATCGCACGGTGGTGAGCTTTGTGGTTGTGGCATTTCAGAAAAGTAGACGTTAACAAACTTCGCTACTTTTCTGCAGCTGCTTATTTGAGCTGTTACCACAAGAGAAGAAAAAATATCATCAACTCGTGTCATCTTAATGCTGGCTACCAGAGTATTTTACAGGGTCCTGGGGGCAGAATTCTCCACGACTGCCACCCAAATCACACTGCTCCATACTGTCACCCTTCCTGTGAGTGCTAAGTTCACTGGAAGTAATGTCTACTTACACCGCCACCCTAGGGAGAAGAGGTCTTGTTCACTCCCTTTCTACATTCCGCTCAGGGCTAGACTTAGTTTTTTATTTGGATATTTAAAAGACAAACTCTTCATTTTGAGTCCTGCAACGGTCGCAGTATGTGGAAAAGATAACAGTTTTTTACAATTATCTATTTTTTTTTTCAAATATTATTTATTCAACTCATCTTCAACCTCTTAGTCGTTACAAGGGCTCAGCAGTCTCCATGACTGCAACCCAAATCACACTGCTCAATACTGTGAGCCTTCCTGTGGGTGTTGAGCCCATTGGAATTTATGTGAGTTGAGATGGTGCTATGATCAGAGCCCCTCAGTGGCAACCTGGCAGCTGGTGGACAAGAACATGAAGGCTTGCAGATCCATTTTTTTTCAGTACTTCAATACAGTGCAATTAATTTGAAACAAGGTTTTATTGATACAATGGACACAATAATGTAATTGTGAAGACAAGTACCTGGTATTTGTATACACTTTCTGTGACAATAGTCATATTTATGTTGTCTTAAGAAAAAAAAAACACTGACTCTGCACTGCTACAGTACTGTTTCATTTTCTGCACCAGAATCATGTACTCTTCTGCCACCAGCAAGTGCTCAAAACTGTTGACACCGTATCACGTACCCTTTCTACTCTTTGGCATACTGCACAGGAGATCTCTACTTAAGTACTAGATCTGTTAGAGTGTTTTTTTGGAGACAGACTGCTCACCACAGCTTCTGTGTCATTAATGCAACTGAGACAATAAGATTAGAACGTGGACTGTCACTAAGTTGGAGCTAATACAATATACACTGTATGTGTCACATGCATATTGTATAAATGAGACACCTCCACAGAGGGTTGGATTAAATTTATTGAAATATTGGCTCTTCTAAATACAGCCTGTTGGACTAAGCAGTTTAAAGTTATGGCATGTTCTGTTCACAGTGAAACCAAAATGATAGCCTGCTCAGAATCACCAATTCTGGAGTCTCTCATCCTGCGCCTGTGTGAAACCTGCAGCTCAAGGCTTCACTTTAAATAACTTATGTGTCTCCTGATGTTTTAGAGGAGTTTGAAAAAGTCGAAGTGGCTCCTGTAGACACACTTGACTGTTCTCCCTTCGCGTTGCATAATCTATAATTCACTACCCACATTGTCAACACTGCTGGCTTCACAAGAACATATTCAAATTGGGTTATTTTCTCTTGTAATAGAGCGGTACTTCAGGTCGATACAAACCCAGTGAGTCAATAAGGCATGAGGATACGGATATAAGTCTATTTGTTAGTCATACAATAAAGATTTTACCATACCAGCAGTGGTAGAGCAGCAAATACCTGATTTACCGACCACCTAGTGGAATAAGCAGGATGTTCTGATGTTAATCTGCCTGCAGACTTTCAACACTACCAGATGCAACAGCTGAAGCTTACAAGACCTTAATGTTTTCAACCGAGAAGTTTCTTCATGTCTTTGAGTTAGGATTCAGAATCAAGACTCCTTGCATGTTGTAGATACAGATTCAGAAACTTTATTTATCCCTGTGGGGCAATTGAGTAGGTTCTCTATTCATAAGCAGTGCAGTTATCAGTAGCAAGCCCAGTCAAACTGACCAATCTTTGCAACCCTCTGGCTCTCAAAGATAAACCTGGCGGCCTTTGACCACTGCTGAAGGACTTTCTTGGTTGCAAACAGATATATATTTACTGAATGTACTGTGAGATTTTCCCTCAGATCTAATTTGATGGCCTAAGGTGTAATTAGTTGAACATGATATAAATTTCGGAATAATTTGGGTAATGTGTTTACCTAAGTGGGCCACAATGATTTTCAATCAAATCTTTGGGGTGGCAGTGGTGGTTAAGGAAGTGGACTTGGTTCTGCAAGGTCCCCGGTTCAAATCCCCCTACCACCAAGTTACTGCTGAGGTGCCCTACACACTGCTCCCCAGTGGCTCATTAGCTTCTCACTGCAGAGGCCAAATTTCGTTGTGCTTTGTGGTGTGGATCACAACGTCACAATGACAAAAAAAGGAATATAATCTTCAATCTTCTTTTCCTCTTGGTTTGTCCCTTTTTTCAGGCGTTGCCACATCCAGTCAACTATTTCCATCTCCCCCTGTCCTCTGTATCCTCAACTCTAACTCCAACTACCTCCATGTCCTCTCTCACTGCATCAAATGCTGTACTTATTTAAAGACAATTTACTGTAGCAATGGAAATTTTTGCTCTTTAATATGGTTATTTTATACCATAATTTATAATATCACTATTTTTGTGCAAGTGATCCTGCTGAAGTGGTGGCCGAGTGGTTAAGGAAGCGGACTTGGGTAAACTTGGTTAGGTCCGTGAGCCTTCAGGTTATAATCCAACAGCGGCCAGGTTGCCACTGCATCATAGCACCAGTGGCATCACCTCCCACAGGAAGGCTCACTGTATGGTGCAGTTTGATTTGGGTGGCAGTCGTGGAGACTGCTGCCCCTCAGACCTGATAACTGCTGATTCCAAACTTCTATTCTGCGTTATTTTGCTTTGTGGTGTCTTGCTATGTTGAAGTGTTCATTTGTGAGTTCAGAGATGACAATAGTTATCTCTAAAACTTTGTTGACTGTTTCATGACCTCAACAACCCCAGCTTCTCTTCCCCGGTTCATCTGCACCTGTGACGTCACTGGTTAATCAAACACTAAACAAAATTGAATTTGTGATTTACATGATCACATTTAAAACTTTTCTATTATACTCAATTGGGCTTATGGCCCAATGGGTCTAATTTTAAACAAAGAGTTTTTTTTTTTTTACGAGGCAGATGTATCATCCCATTGGCTGAGTTTGTGACAGATAAAGTGCACCCAACAATTACGCAGCAGTGAAAGCACTTCCATTCTATCAATCCCGTTGTCAGCACATTTAATTGTCCGTCTTCAGCATCTGCTCCTGGCAAAGTCACCCATGCCTTTATTTCACCGTTTCATTGTTGTTCCCTTGTTAATCCACTCTGTGTGAGGTTTGATTATGAACCAAATATGATGCTGCTGGGACCCACTGTCAACTACGGTTCATCAAACAGCACCATGCAGATGTGAAGGGGCCGATCAGGCCGCTGTGATACGTTGACTTCCATTATTCCTAGATCAGTAGAGATGCAGTGATCAGGGGGAGCAGATGGTACAAAACGACCAGAATGCTGGACTCTCTCTGGGAGCCTGGCGCGTAACTGTGGTAACCGCCACGCTCTCGCAACTTTGTAATGGACACAATTAGTTAGGTAGACAACAAAAAGCTCCCAGATCCGGGGGAACGGCCAGATGTTCAGGTATGGAACGGAATATGCGGAAGAAAATATTTTGAGTGATATCCATCTTTGTTATGACTCTGGGTGATCATGATAGTGATGATGCAGGTACTATTGTATGACGGACCTATAGGAGCTGGTGTTCAGGTTTTCGAGCAGATGCTTTTAGATTGCTTTGAATGGAGCTCACAAAATAGCAAAAATGAGGGCTTCTGATATTTATAGAAACCATAATAAGTCCAGCCTGGTGTTTTCTTCAATTAACCAGCAACTTAACTTAATTAACTTCACTTCACATCAATTCTTACACCAATAGCTATGGCATTGAACTGACAAAAACTTTATATTCTTCATGTAATATACCTTTATTGGCACCAGGCATTCAAATCAACCAGAAATTGAAGATCTTTTTTCCATAACTGTATATAAACAATTTCCCAAAAAACAAATTCTTGGCCAAAACTGAAAACCAAAAACTGAAACACTGAAATAAATGATTATGCCAAATATCAGTACCATTGCATTTACAGCTATGACTGTGTATTTACTGTATAATGCTGGTATGTTACTATAAAATATGATAGAATAGATAAATATTATCTATTCCTGAACTGCAACACATTGCACCCAGTGACATGACTAAAGGGTAAATTTGACACTTTATGCTAGTGTTTAACACATCAATACCCAATATATTTAATATGTCTTTTTGTCTTTGTCACTTTTATTTTTTCAAATTTGACTCTAATAATAATAATCATACATTTTATTTAAAGGCGCCTTTCCAGACGCTCAAGGTCGCCGTGCAGTGTAAAAGTAATTACAATAATAAAACGAGAGCAATAAATACCATAAAAGCAACAAGGGTTGTAAACAAGTGTGTTTTCAACTGAGGTTTAAAATGGTTGAATGTTAGTGAGTCCAAGAGACGTGGGGCAGAGCGGCTGAATGTTCTGCTCCCCATGGTGCTGAGACGGGCAGGTGGGATGGATAGGGAAGCGGAGGAAGATGATCGGATGGAGCGGGAGGGAGTGTGAACATGGAGGAGGTTAGACAGGTATGGGGGGGTCGAGATTGTGGACGGGAGGATTTTGTATTGGACACAGAACTGAACCGGAAGCCAGTGGAACTGTTGGAGGACAGGGGTGATGTGTCAAAATGGAGTGAATTGCAGTCGTCCAACTGGAAGGTGACCAGACTATGGACGAGACTGGCAGCAGTCTAGGGTGTAAGGGAGGGGTGGAGACGATAAATAATCTAAGTAAATCTAGTGCAGTTCTTCTCAAATAGTGGGGCGGGCCCCCTTGGTGTGGCACAGTGTGATGCTGAGGGGGGCGCGTGTGACCCTGGGGAGCATGCTTTTTTTCCCGCTGTACTACAGTGAAGTGTAATTGCACATCCTTGTAAGGTGAACTATATCTCTTTTTTGTTTTTTTTTGTTAACAAGGATACGATGTTATGCAGAGGTGTAGCTAGAACTATTTTATAGACAAATGCAATTATTTATAGTTGCGGCGGAGAGTGGGTGGTGGGGGGCGCAAATTGTTTTTTTTCTTGCTAGGGGGGGCGTAACAGAAGATAATTGAGAAGCACTGATCTAGTGTGACTTCTGTAACAAAAACTGGTTTGTCTGTGCCTTTTTTAACTTTAGGTTGATTCTAGATAATTTAGTAAATGCGTGGTTTTTATAACTGACTAAAAGTAAACCAACCCCAACAATAAAAACGCCTGACAAATGTCCTCAAAGGGCTTAATCGAGCTTGCAATTCTTAGGTTTTAGTCAAGAACACTGACTGTATTATTTTTGCGTCCTGCTCTCTTGCACAGGAGCCCCACTTAAACAGATCAATACTATCATATTTTTTTTTCATTTTTCATCCCACTGTATTGATGTGGTATCACTTTGCTAGAAGGGGTTTGCTTCTATCTAAAAACTGAAATGTTCTGAACAAGAAATTTTTTTTTCCGATTTGTGCCAAGAAACTATGCTAAAAAAAAAAAAAATCTCCGTCCACGTAAGCCAAGTTTTTCCTGCCTGGTTGCTTCTTCTTTTTCTTCCTCTCTCTCTGAGCGAAATTCCTATTTTGGACTTGCATTGCCAAAGCTGTTGAAATGCTGTTGACTCACACCTGGACATGGATGATAAGCACCTGAGTCAGTGTTGAAAGAGCGGCTGAGTCGCTGTGTTGCTGTCGGGATGGATGTGGAGACCTATCAGAGCACAGGTCCTAACATATTGCCCTGGGCCACAAACAGACTTCCCACGGCCAAGTCACTCTCTCCGTTTTTCAGTCACAGTTCTCTGAGCATGCCAATGACTTTTCTATGAGTCATCTGCCGCCAAATGCCCTGCTATTTAGCTTCGCTTTGAAGGAAACAGCGTGAGTGAGTGTGACGGAGTCCGCCTCTCCGCTTGCATCATTTCCAGGATGTAATTTTGAGCATCCCTACTATTTTCAGTCCTGGAAAAGAAGACTTTTAAAGTCAGAGTCCAGGCTCTGTTTCACCTTCTAGTTTGCGTTACGCTTCACAGGACACTTGTTAGATCTCTTTTGTGCAATGATTTATTATTCGCTGCTACATTTGGAGGTGCAGCAGTAATTGCAGCGAGCAGCAGCAACGCTTGCATCTGATGACAGCACAAATGAATGAATAAATCTCAGTAGCCCAGCTATTTGAACAGGTGACATTTACTGATGAGGCAATTAAGAGAGCAACGTGCAAACACGAGGCTGCCTTCACATGCGGCTGATCCAGGGACGGTAGCACGGAGCTCTACTCTCTTCTTGTTATGTTTGTAACACAACATCCAGTTCTCACTTCTTCAGACCTGGGCAAACCAAGGTGCGGGGGCCAGATATGGCCCGTTTGCTATTTTGATCTGGCCCGCCAAATTTGACAAAATTGCACGATTGGTTTGTGTTGTGATTATACCTCTGCCTTTTCCCTGCAATGCCAGCATTCCCACAATAGAAAGTGTAGAAAGGGTTAACAGCAGGCTCACTCTATCTGCCCTCCATCTGACCCGGACCTGGTGGCAAATTTTAAGGCCCATTGTAGCCTGGGAGTCAAAATAATTACCCACGCCTGTTATAAGATGTTTCATGAAACAACTAATCGCCTATCGCTGCTTTGCAGCTACACAAAGATGATCCGGAAAACCATCTTGCTCCTTCTACTTCCCATTTTAGCTATTTTTAAAGGCCATTACAGACATACAGACTTACCATTTTGAGTGACATAGATTTACTCAAAAGGATGAGTTCTAAAAAAAGACAAAAGAGTGTCCTCTATGCTGAGAAACACACCTCATGATTCATCACTTGTTTGTTTGGACATGTTCAGAGGAGGGACAGTGGATTCATTGGTCGAAGAATGATCCTAGAGATGGAGCTACCAGGTAGGAGACAAAGAGGAGATTGATGGATGCGGTGAGGGAGGACATGGAGGTAGTTGGACTCAGAGTAGAAGATACAGAGGACAGGGCCACCCCTGAAGAAGGGACAAGCCAAGGGAAAAATATTGTGTTTTTCATTACTGATATTAACATTATCTTTGTAGATGTAACATTAGATGTATGCAATGTCTACTAATAAATACATTACATGCATAGAGCAGGACTGTATTTGTGATGACACACCATCAGGGTGAAACTAAACTGTCTCACAACTTCTCATTCCCTATCGGTGGGTGAACAACCCAACGCTCAGTGAATTCTGCTTCACAATGACAGTAACAGCCGACATCGAAGGATCAGAAGCAACTATTTACTAGTTACTAGTTACTATGACACAAGCCGGTGGTTGTCTCCATTGACAAATGTGTCAATACAGATTGGAACAAAGGTTTTTAGCACACTTTGTATGTATCCTACTGAAATTTCTCATTATTTTTTTAACTATTTCAATCCTCTCTCTGTATATTCTGACTTAGATTTAATTTTGATATATTTTTCGGTATATATATGTATGTTTGTATGTGTATATATATACATATATGTGTATGTATATATATATATATATATATATATATATATATACTATATGTATACAGTTATGATATTATTACCTTTTCCTCTTATTCAAGGTAATTTCAGTTAAGCAACCCAGTAGAATACATGTATATACAGTAAAACATCATGGGGAGGTTATATTACCTCAGCCACAGTTAAATGGCGGCTGAGGTAAAGACAAATATTCAACAGGATTGTCCTTAAATCGTTCTATAATATTTCCAAATGTAGAGTTTATACTTATGAAGTATAATTTTAAAACAAATTTTCTCTGTTTTTGTAGTTTTTGGTCCTTACTATTATTTTAATAAATGAGGTAATTTGCTGCTCAACTTTGACACCCATAATTTTGTGGACAGGATTGAAAAAGACTGTTGATGTCATGCGTCATATGTCTAAGTCTATGTTGATCATTGGCAATAGAAATAAAGATTACAGATTATTATATATATATATATTTATTACAGAGCATATCTGCTGAGTCGGAGAGAGAGATCCTGTAATCTTCTGACTGTGAACTTTAACCAAATGATTATTATTGTAGCCAGGACAATCAATAAGAAAATCTGATTCATTATATTGTCAGCTCACATCATGTCAGCAGTTTCTCAAGAAAAGACAAAGATGGTGTTGTCCTGTTGCTGTGGAACAATATAGTTAGAAATTAAAGTGGGATGTCATGGTGGATAAAGACCACAATTAGCTGGTAAAGACCAGTTCTGACCTCAGATACAGCCAATAACAACAAGATTGTGTGTCAAGGTTCATTATGCAGCTGCCTCTGAGCTGCCACTTCAATCACGTCAGAGCATTTTCATCAGCGAGGCTTTGGTTTGCTTCACTGCTGTTGTTGATGCTTCCACTTCTATGATGTGATTTCTCTCTCATTGGCTCTGCAGGCTTTTTCTCTTTTAGTGTGAATAATGTGCTTGTTTGTTTGGGGGGTTTTTTGGGGGTGGGCAGTGGAAATTGTTGCGAATACATCACATAATATTCAGCAAAACAACGACAAATAATTGATCATTAAAATATTATAAATTTATACTTCAATCAAGGAAGAATATAAATGATTTATTGTGTATTTTTTCCTTCTGGGTTATTTGTCTGGATATTAATTGCAATGTTTAATCTTCCCTTTAATTGTTTTTACTCATGAAGAACCTTTGGGTAACTTTTTGTATCTCCGGCTTATTGTTGACTTATTTAAGGTTATTTAAGGTAATGGCATGATATATTGATATATATATATATATATAGTTTGATCTACATGTATATATATAATATATTATATATATATTATATATATAATATTTTTCCTATATATATAGATCCAAATTTGATCGAACTGGATCGATCTTTTAATATTCTCTATGAATAGTTTCCGAATCGGATCGTAGCCTGTGAATCAAGATATGAATCGAATCGTTATGTGGGTGAATCGTCACACCCCTAATATACACTATATAAATATTAGGGGTGTGCAAATTAATTGTTTTGGATTGGTTTGGATTGAACCGAACCAAATCGGATCGTACTGGATTGATTGTTTAGTATTTTTTTTTAATGAATCGTTCCTGATTTGGATCTTTGCCTGTGAATCGAGATATGAATCGGATCGTTATGTGAGTGAATGGTCACACCTCTAATGTATATATATATATATATATGTTACAAATATTAAACAGTATATATAAATTCAAGCAGTGTATATATATATATATATATATATATATAGGTTTGTTGTAATACTTTGTTGGCATTGCGCTAATTCAGGGGAAATCACCTGCATATATCGGTTAATATCTGTACAAGAAATGAAGAGTTTGGGCAATATCTGCAAAATCGGATATCGGCAAAAGTTAAAATCGGACACCCCTACTTGTTTTATCTTCTTTATCTACGTTTGGACATGTGCAGTGTGACAACTGTGCCGAAATCAGCAGAATTCCAAACATGTTTGATTTTCACACCATCAGTTGTGCGGTTATAATCGCTGGTCACCCTGCACAACTCCAACCATCAGGGCCTGATTGGCCGGTCCTCACACGGCTGAGAAATCATGGCTCTATAACTGGACAGAAGATGGATGGATGGACCAATATAACATTTTCTCATTTATTAATACATCTGACCAGCTTGGATGGAGAATAAGCAGCCAATTAACCAGTTAAATTTCTGTGGTAATCACACTATATAAATGTAAAATGAAACCTTGTTCCACTTTAGTCCAATTCTCTCAATCAAAAACCATATCCTCATTATGTCTGTAAGCAGCACCTTTGAACCTTAAACTACATCTGTGTGTGTTTAATTGGCTTTCCCGACAATGAAGACACACGCACACACATTTTCCTGTAACTGATGACACACAAAAAAAGATTATCTAATGATACTCTTCTCTTCTGTGACAGATCGGCGAGAGATTTATCAAGGGGTTGCTGCTCCAAATGTTCAAATGTAACTTGATAGATTCTGAACATTCTTATGAGTCTGGAAGTCTGCGAAGAAATGTGAGCAGACTGTTTATGTCTGTACAGATCTGTATGCATTGTCATCATTGGTGTGAACACGATCTGCCGGACTTCTCTGGAAGGAGCTTTAACATTCTGCTGTGACGTGACCTGAGAGCCTTTTCTGATTGAAGTCCGCTGCAGTAATGAATTCTCTCTGGGCCCGAGTTCGGTTGTTGACTGTGAGTTTTTTGAAGCTGTTGGTAGAAAACTAAAACTGACAGGCAGGGGTAAACAAAGAAGAAATGTTATCGTAGCATGGTTTGGGCCTCGTATAAATCTTCCTGCCATCACACTGCGTGTACCTGGAAGTCAACTTGGCCGTTATACATGCTATAGCTATGGTTTCAGCTGATGAACGCTATCGTTATTACTGCAACGCATCAATTCAGAATTGCTACAAACACCTGAAACAGGTGTCGGTAACACCAGCACCAGGTGTCGGTAGTGTTGGATGACAAACTGATAATGAAAAAAACTGTTATCTGGGTTCACCCTCCTTTTTCAAATCAAACTAATTTTATTATAATGATTGATTTTTCACTCGTTGTAGACTTCGATGATTTCAGTTGCACAATCACGACCAATCGCAGCAGTCATCAGGCAATGCAACAGGGCAAGACCTGGGTAGATGTAATTTCCATAGTGATGCGTTGCTCCCTCTAAGGCAGACCTGGGCAAACTAAGGCCCGCGGGCCGGTTGCGGCCCGTTTGGTGTTATAGTTCGGCCTGCCAGACATGTTCAAATTATACTTTTAATTTATATTATCATTATCCTTCTACATTTTCCCTGCAAAGCCAGCATTTCCCAAATAGATAGTATAAAGAGGCCTAATGTATTTTGACTTTTTCAATACTTTACTCATCATTTATCTAGTTCACGGAAATACTCTATCTTTCTTATCCTGACTTGGCCCGTGACTCAGATTTTAGTACCACCTGTGGCCCGCGAGACAAAATAATTGCCCAGGTCTGCTCTAAGGGATGGCACTGATGATGTCCTATAATATCGACCAACCAATATAATTTATCTATTATATATTTATTATATATTATATTATATATTTATACATATATTAGCATATTTTTGTAATAATGGAAAGACTCTTAACACAATGGTGTGAGCTCCAATAAAAGTTTTGAGGAAAAACAGATGTATATTAAAGTGAACTCACTAGATGGCAGCAGATAAATAAATAAATATCACCAGGCATATATTGGTTACGGTTGATATCGGAATCAAATATTAAGTGTTTGGACAATATCGGCTGTTACATTCAATAACAGCATATTCTTTTTGACCCGTCATATTATTGCTGGTGCTGGTCGGTTGCTTATTTAGTACAGGACTGTAATGAGACAGAATGAACATTTTTTTTAGCTTTACTGATCTACTTAAGTCATATCATCCCCTTTTTTAAATTTAGAACTAATCTAGTGGCAGTGGTGGCCTAGTAAGAACAAAATATATAGTTCCAGGTCAGCTGTTCAACTATAATATACATATACAGTATATTTATATATGAATACTTTCTGATGCCTTCGTTGAGTACGTCTCTGTCTATTCCCCCTGGGGTTTCCCTCAAATCCGGCTCTGCATTCCTCGATGTTGCATTTAGAATTGTCGGTTTCTGGGTCAAAAAAAAACACTGTGACATGGGATTCTCAGAAATACTGTAGTCTTTCTAGACTGTAGTCTGTTGATAATGTAGTCATCAATAACATGAACAAATATATTGATATTGTGTCTGAAAGTAACATTTCATATTGACAGACTACTATATTGACCTTTTATTGTTGTCTTTCAGATGTGACAGTAGTTGGTAGTCAGTCCTCCCCGTATAGTCTGATGGTCCACCCACTCTCTCCATTCAGTCAGTGAACATCACAGGAAGTCAATCTCATCAGGTTATTGTAGGCTACTATAGACTAGACTAGGAGACCAATGACTTTGACTGATTTGACTGATTGACTGAGGTACACAGGATTTTTTAAGATTGATATAAAACTGGTATCAACCAGTTACCATGCAAAATGCCAAAAGCTTCAATTTGTTAATTCCTTGAAGTGGTTCAAGGCCCTAATGAATAATCCAGCAATGCCTCAAAACAACATGTCATTCTCTGATTTTACTAGACTCTCAAGAGTGTTTTTTTAATGTAATGATCCTTCAACAATGGGACTTCAATACTGGTCTGCAGTACTGTATGGTACCAGCCAACTGGTCTCTGGTACAAAAAGCGATCTGCAGGTTTGGATCTCCCTGCCCTAAACATAACCAGTATCTTCAGAAATGAGTTTATGACTTTTTTTTTTCTGGAAAGAATTGACAGATTTCTGCCAGAACACGTTGTCAGCTCCATACAGCAGGAAGGAAAGCAAACTCCAGACAATCTTTACATTGAAGCCATCACTAAACTGAACAGTGGGCAGCTATGAGCATCCAGGGAGCAGTGTGAGTGTGAAGGGTGCCATTCTCAGTGGACCTCAGTGGTAAACTGCACCTGGGGGGATTCCTGGAACCTGGAAGTCTCCAGATCCAAGCCTGGTTCCCTAACCACTCCCCCTCCCTACATGAATTAATGATTGGACCTATGTGTATAAACATATATATATACCTACATATACCTTAGGGCCCACCAAGGTGTTGTGAGGTACCCTGAGGAGGAAGGTTAATTGGAGGAGTTCCTTCTCTGTTAAATTACAACCTCAAAACCAGGTGTGCTATGTGACCTCTGAGTAATACCAGGTGTTTCAGTTTTGAACACAAACACCAGGCGAAGGACGGTTGGTGACGGTTAAACCCTGGGTGTCTGTTCAACCCCCAGGGAGGTTTAATTCCTTAATAATTAAACATATGTGTTCAATTTGAGAAAGGAAGTTAGAGAGAAAGACACATTTTCCTACAACCAGCAGCCTGGACCCAGAGAATCACCCTCTCTCTCGCTCCCTGTCTCTCTCTCTCCGTCTCTGTGTCTCTCGTTCTCTTTTGCTGACTCCGCCCCTCATGTTCAGCTGTGGATGTGAGGAAAAAGGCGAGCAACAATGTGACAGACAACACAATCGCCTCTGCTCGCCCCGATCCTCGTCCGCGCCGCGTGGAATTCCTCCGATACCCAGTGAGAGCGGAGAGGAAGCCGTGCAGACCCGGGACACAGACGCCTGGCTCTCTGTGCAAACATCGACCACCAGCGGGAACAACATGGACCTCCGTGCACCCACATCCTCATCATCCCCATCCAGCACCGAGGACCGACACTCGTTTTAAGGTAAGGCTTTGTTCCTTTTTCCCGCAGCGTTTTTTTTTTTACACGCAGATCTTGCGCAGCGCTTCTGGAACTGCTTTGACCACAGCCGCACATGCAAAAGGGATGATGTTGACGTACGCGCGGCGGTTCGGGTTAAACGAACCCGATTCGGGATCTTTTTTTTTTTATTTATTTATTGAAGCAGATCTGCTGATTAAGGGAACCAATGGTGGGTGTTCTGCACGTTGAAAACAACTGGGAACGGTGAACATGCTTCAACGAATCTTCTTGGAGCGTCTTCATCTCCTGTAGCCAGTTGACTCTCTGCTGGAGGAGGACACTTTACTGTTTACACCAGTGGACAGCACCAGGTTTGATGACCGTGGTCAGGCCTGAGAGCTGTCCCTCAAGTTGAGGAAGAGGAGAAGATGCTGGACTTTTCTGTTCATCATCTTCATTGCAAAAATATTTTCAAATGCATCATTAAAAAAAAAGATAATAAAAAATACTATCCGTTCAGATTCATGGTTTCAAACTAAAGTGCTGCATGTTCCATTGCAGCCTTGTTTTTCACACAGGAAATTCACACTTTAGTGTTTTTGTTATACAGTTGTGTTTCAGATGAAGTGTTATCTGTGGTTCTAAAGGAGGAGGAGATTCTCTGTAATCAGAGAAGTTTGGGTCTTAACAGTTAACTGTGGTGTTCTGAGCAGGGCATGGTTGTAGACACTGCTGTGGTTAAAATCTGTGTAATGACAGGTGGCACACTTTCTCGAGGGTTTCAACATCTTCATTCGTTGCAGTGTTGTTTAGTAGAAAAATAGCGATGCAATAATATCAGTACATGTAGCAATCTTTGGCATTTCTCAAATGGGATGCACAGTGACCTGTAATGCCCCGATGGGTACTTTTTTTTTTTTTTTGTTCTTTTGCAACCCCGAATCAGCTCATCTTAAATGCTTGAAAAATAAAAAAAATATATATAAATTGTGGGTAGTAAAATATTTATCAACATATTTAATTTTTTTAATTAGAATTGACAAAATAAATAATCCTGGCAGTGGTGGCCCAGTGGTTAAGGAAGGCTTCTAGCCACAAGGCTTCAGGTTCGAATCCCTATGCTCTGAGCCTGGCACCGTACTGACCCACAAAAGTTCTTGTTAGATCACCACCCAGCAGGAAGTCCCACAATATGTTGTATTGTGATTTGGGTGGTGCAGCTGTTAATGCGACTGAGCAACTGACAAGCGGATGATGAGATGATGAATCTCCTTATATACAACACTTTATAACAAAGACCATCAAAAGTGAGTCTCTGGGCTCAACAGAAAACCTATAGCTTGGGGTCACTGCATCAATGCCATCAGTGTTGCATTAGGTGTGTAATGAGGCCAGTATGTGTAGGAACATTTACAGTCATTTATGAAAATGAGACGAGCAAAAAAAAAAAAAAGGTTGATTAATGCATATTTCCATCCACTGCTCTATGAATGTTAGCGCCGTAATGATCTTACTACACTAGGCAATGTAATTCAGTTCCCAATTTATTCATCGATTAATTATTTAATTTTAACAAAATATTTTCCAGTCATGACCAAATGTTGTGATCCTTGACGAAGTAGAAGATCCAAAATAATAACTCCAACCAACATTGTCTTGTGTTTCTCTCACAAAAAAAAAATCACCTACGTATTATCATTTATCCCCTATGAAAGGTAAAACTACCTCGCTAACTGTCAAAACATTGAGCAACTAATTAGTATACGTATTTTATTTACTCTTTACAGAAACACGATAAAAACACTGTTTGTTTAAGAGGTTCTTGTGGACACCTGAATGTCTCTCAGGCCACAAAAGGATGTGATGTCTTGGTTTACTTAGGTCACGGCCAATGTTTTTAGGCGTAGACCGTCACCTACTGCAATAGAGTAGTGTGATCTGCGACTGTTTGAGAGAACGCAGCCTCCTTCATATGCCGTGAGCGAGGATTGATGCGAATTGTCACACATTTGTGTCAATTTTTACTTGATTCCCGCTGCATTATTTAAAATTGAAATCATTGCTGCAATGACTGCTTGCTAATGGTGTGTTCTGGGTATAGTTTTCTCCAATTTTTTGTCTCTGGTTTAAAGTACCGTTCATTTTACAGTGAACGTGACTGGTTGTATTCATCCATTAGTCCCTTGAGGATTTAACTAGCACTTGTCTTTGCTTCCCATTGTTGTTGAATTGTGGTTTCCCTGACTGTAGTGAGGATGCATTTAACAAATGCACTGCAGCAATACAATTAGTAACCTCTACATATCGTCCCGGCCTCACGGTAAGCGCAAAGGTGCTACGTTTCTTAATCACCTCTGGATCACAGCCTTTGAAAAGGAGGCAAAACACACAAGTGTCAAGGGTAATTAAGGCACATCTTGCGTGGGGAGGAGGGGGATTGGGATGTCCTTTTGAAGTCCCTTAGAAACGTCTACTCGCAGGATAAAGAAAGTGGAAGTTTGTCACTCAGGGCCGGTCGGGGCTTTATCTCGGTGTCAGTGAAAGGCGCTATTGCATCACTTTAAAGAAAAAGTGTCAGAGGTGAGAGGAGACGGAAACTCATTATAGTCAGAAAAGGCAACACACTCACGCCTTCACGCTCGTCTAAAGGCAGATCTGGGTCTGCTTTTATTTATCCTCTCTCCCATGCTGCACTGAGGAAACACTGTAAGGTTTTCTCGAGGTTAACATGCCGTTGCATCAGGGAAGTGTCACTTAGTGTTTCAGTACATGCTGCACATTTTCAAGGCTGCACTTTGAGGTTCTGAGGAATTCTGAAAGGAAAGTTCCGCATGGTTTTTTTGCTGCCACTGTCATTAATATAGATATCGACATTCAAACAACGGTAAATACATCATGCACCAAAGTTTTAGCCTCTGAAATCGAATAAAATGTAAAGAATGGCAGAGAAAACATGCCATTATGGCAGAAACAGGAGGTTTTGATGATGCAAACAAACCAGTGGCCAGTGCAAGCTTCTCTGGCAGTGCCAACATGTTTAAAAAGGTAAAGCTAAAAATACTTTTTTTTTTTTTTTATGCGGAATGATGAAATCACAAAGAATGAAGGACACAAACCTATGAAATAACTTCCGAGTTTTCACACTTAGCTAAAGATACAGGTAGCTACAGATTTGACCACCGGGTTTTGTAGGATGATACTTTCTTTTTCGAAGAATGCAAGTTTCTAGACGGGTCTGGGGGCCTCGTCGGTCGGTGACGGACTTGAAATAGCTACTGGGTTACAGACCGTCTGACTTTGTTAAGGTGTGAAAATATTGTTGCTAAAGACTTTGTCAAATAACACCCAAAGAATGCACTTCTGGGGTCTGGGGTCTTCCAGGTAAATGTGCTCTAGAGGTGTCCTGGTTTTGGGGGGCTGCTCCTTGTGACTGTACTTGATTCCTGTTGTGAAGATCAATTGCTTGGATGAAAAAAAATTGTACTTTGAACTAAATGTACTTTGTGTTTTTATTCGAGAGGATTTGACTTTATAATCTGTCTTTTGAAGTCTTAATGTTGTTTTATTCTTTAAAACAATACTATCCAATTATCCAATTGCAGTGCCATAAGTTTATTAGTTCACAGTCATAACCTTTAACGCTAAGGTACAAATGTCTGGCATAATCATTTCTTTCCGTCTTTCAGTTTAAGGCCTGGGTTTCCTCATATCCGTTTATGGAAATATTTTTTTCTATTTTGGTGCATCAGCAATATTTTCTTCCAAACCGTGTTACACTGGTTTTAAAACTGCTGTCGTCCACGTTGATCACTGATCTAAAGCATTAAGAGTGTGTGTGTCCTCTTCCTTGTTTTTAGTGCACTGTTTATCCAGGTACCCCGGCCGGGTGTCCTTCCACAATCCAAAGACATGCAAATGAGTCTTAGATTAATGAGAGACACTTGATCAAACGACCATAGGTGCAAATTTGAATATGAATGGCTTCTTTCTGTCTTTGCTGCTTTGTCCAGTGGGTCTTTGTGTGTGAATGCAAATGTCCATAGAAGTCAGTGTAGAGATTCATCTGCCAGCTCTTTCGGCCTCTTCCCCAGTCAGTGTCCAATCAACCTCAAGAGAGAAATGGAGCAGGAGTATATCTCTGTGGTACAGTCCCGGCAAGTGAATGGCCAAGTGTCTTCTTCGAGTATGAAACATTTCAGACTTGCCACCCACACATGAATCCTCTGGAGACTCTCGTTGTGACTGTTTCCCACTGCGGTCGTCCTATGTGAACAGTATAAACTATAGGGGAAGTGCAGCGTTTCCTTACAGTCTGTAGGCGTGAACGCTTTTTCTGAAAAATCCATCCGAATGAAACGGCAATCATGGAAGTTTTCAGTAGCACAGGTGTAGCAGATACTTTTTCACAAGCCGGTAACGAATAAGTGAAGGGAGGTGGATGGACTGATGAATATCCCTGGTCTCTGTAAAACAAGAGGTAAAACATTTTATTCCTTGTATAACGACGAGGCCCAGCGCTTAATTGCAGTCAGTTAATGTTTTTGTCAGTGATATGTGAGTAATTTGTCCAGCGTTTATGCCGCCCCATCCCTTAATGTCAGCTTTGGCCGGCGTTTGCTCCCCCCGTGACTCTGAAGAGCAGAAATTAAGCACAGCAGCGATGCTTTTATTTGCATTAAGAGCGCATTATGGAAGTGCTAATGGCTGATGCGGATAAGCGCAGCCAGCATTAAAATGTGCCTTGACTGAGCTGCTTTCCAAACATTTGCCTTGGATTATTCTGCCAACGAACCGTGTATCAAAATGCAAATCCCCAAAATAGGAGCAACTCACATTTCCTTGTGCTTTGCATCACCACTGCTCTGAATCTACATGCCATCGCTTGCCTTCATGTGCCCGACATTCTTATACTGAAATCCCACCTGCCTCTTGAATACAGCCAGGGAAACCCAGATCCAATCTTCCAGCAATATCTGAAGTACCTGTCCACTAAAATGGCTTTGAAAACTTCTTCCCCGCAGCCTGGGCTTATAATCTAATCCCTGCTTCACACTGAATTGAGTCTTTTGTCTCCAACGCTGGATTAATATTGTCTCAGACGGAGCAGGCTGACCCTGTGCGTACAGACAGAGGGCAGGTGTGCACGCCGGCAGCCTCGTATATCGCCTCTAACCATATTCCGTTCTAATTTTGCCGCGGTGCGATGCGGCAGAGAGACTTTGCACACACTGATCAATAAAGGCCAAAGTCATTTGAGATGCTCACAACAGAATTAGTGGCACTATGATTGACAGGTTGGCAGTCCTGTGTATCGTCCCCAAGAGATTGGGCTCCATCAAAAAAAACCCCAAAAAAAACAGAGATTTATCTGGGCAGTAAAACATTGTATGCTCCCAAAGTGTAATGATTAAGTCGTGAACCGATGTTTTCAGACATTATCATGCACAGTACCACACAGAAAAGGCTTTAAAACACAATTCTACTAAAGAGAGTAGTACCAGTCTCTAGGGGCAGATTTAGGAATTGTGTTTGTTCTCACTGCAGCAGGAAAAAAACCAGTCTGGTCTCCCCCCTATGGAAGACTTTTATTTACACCACAAAGTGCAAAAATACACATTAAATAAGCATAATTATTCTTTATCACCATAACATTTTTACAGCTTTTGAATAAAATCAAAAAAACCTACTGTAATAATTCTTACTGTACAGACGGAAAAATGTCAAAAATGAAACTGGAGGTAAATGCTCCATCCCAGAAGCATCACTTCCTCACTGGTGACTGGTGACTTAATTCTGTCATTACAGTAGTTTTAGTTTTTTTTCTAAAGATACAGTAATGATCATTTCTAAAGTCGCCACATGTGCAGACATAAAGGGTTTAATAAATGTCAAGCATTACATTATTAGACCATTTTTTTTCATATTGAGAACACTAACCGTTAACAAGCCGCTACCAAGTGCCATGGTAGCACTAATTATTGCATGCAACAGTAATATATGTTTAACATTACAGTGGACAGTACTTCACACAACACATTCAGAGTAACTCCACTGAATTGTACAGAGGAAAAAATAAAATCTACAAATAGATTGCATTTCTTTTTATCTTGACTCCAATAAATAAAATGACTTGCTTTGTGTAGACCAACCTCGGTGAAATGCTTGTAGACACCACATCGCTATGTTGATTTATACAAATATTTTATTTATTTCATATTACATATATTTTCTAAATATTTAAGTTCATGAATGATATAATTTGTTATTTAGGATTAAAATTTAGAGACACTTGCAATAGGCAGAAGGAGGAGGCAGAGCTGGAGTTGAAGATGCTGAGATTCTTTTTAGGAGGGACGAGGATGGACAGGATCAGAAATGAGGTGATTAGAGGGACAACACAGACAGGAAGGTTTGGATAAAAAGCTAGAGAAGACAGATTGAGATGGTTTGGACATGTTCAGAGGAGGGACAGCGGATACATTGGTAGAAGAATGATCCTAGCGATGGAGAGATGGAAAAATGTTGATTTGCATTGGCAACCCCTGAAAAAGGCACACGCCAAAAAGCGAAGAGTAATTTTAGATTAAATTAAAAAACCTTAGTGTAATTGCAATGCAATGTTAATGTTACAAGTTATTGACCCTGCAGCAGACAAGGGATTCAGTGTCAGGCAGAACTTGAACTTTCCATTCAGAAACATGAAGTACTTTTCAATTTGATTCATTTTTTTCTGTCTTCTTTCTTGAAAAGTGCAAAATGTAGGGGAACTGAAAATGTTTCCTATTTAAATTCTGTAACACACGTCACCCACTAAGCTTCAACCTTCAGAATTTACTTTATTACCCCACACCTTAGCTGAAGGTTTTTGTCACTTTTACATAATTAAGCTATTATCGCTATCGCTTATGCTATTATTAAACTCTGCAGATTCTTAACTGTACGGGCAGGAGTATTGAGCTAGTATCTGCACTTTGACTAGATTGGCTATTACACTTTATAAACCACTGTATTGTCCACACTATAACTTGCTTAAGTTACACCACCCAGCTAGAGTGCCCTCTACTGGCTTTTGTTGTGAACAGGGTATGCATGTACATTTTCAGTGGTAGAGGAGTCGCAGAGTGCATGGTATAATTAATTAAATAAGGTGCAAAACTCCACAGCAATTAAGGAAGTGGACTCGGTTTGGGACAGGCTTCAGCTGCCAGGTTGGCACTGAGCTGCTCTGATCATAGCACTGTCCCAACCCACATAACTTCTAGTGGATCCAGCAATATTGCTGGTATGGAGCAGTGTGATTTGGGTGGCGAAGGAGGAGAAAAATAAACAAGTTGCAAACTCCAGTAAAGGAAAGGAAGGTGCAACTTATAGTCCAAAAATGTATAGTAATGTTTCAGGGATACTGAATAATTAACCTGAACTGTTATTTACTATCCTCACACTGGATGAGGTACAAAAACCAAAAAATGAGTCACTATATTTCAGACTGTAATTATTAAATTTCCTCATAGTGAGATGGGTTCCATCATCATATACACAGGGGCCCAATAAAAGGCTGACGAGTCCATGACTCCTGTGGAAAACTCAACTTGAACTGTCATCCATAACTCATGCTTTTACCATGTGGGCCCTTTAATTTGGTATTTGTACTGGAAACGGCTTACTGCTGCCCTGAAGCCACAGCTCTGAGTGACAGTGATGAAAGTGGACAACAGAAAAACATTGAGCTGTAACTATAAAGAGCTGTGGATCCCAGGCCTCTTTTTTTCTAGTGGTTCAAAATGTTTAAAGCCAGAGTTTTCTGTATTTTTCTTTTTTTATGGTCTGATTGTGCCATTTAGTCAATCAGTTACAGGTTAAAGGTTGCACAGGAGGCACAGTTGTGTTGTTCAGTTCTTCTTCTTCCTCTTTTTTTTTTTAATATAACGGTTAGTGAAATGATGAAATGGACCTTGCTCTTCCTCATTGTGCTGAGATAGTGCCAGAAATTGTTTCTATAAACTTGGGAGAATTGAGAAAAAAAAAGATTAGAAAATAAAGCAGTAATTCTTTTAAATACGTGTTAAAAAAATAATGTGTTTTTCTATCTGGGAATCCTGAATAAATCCTGAATAATAAGTCTGGAGTTCCAGCCCTAAGTATCATCTTGATCTTCTTCTACAAAGCGAGTCACGCATTATGTTTCTTATTGTGGATGGGTTACACAAAATGTAGGACTGAGATCCGGTCACCAATGATGGTCTTTGGTTGATGGTGTATTTTGTGCAAGGCCCTCGGTTCGAATCCCTCTACCGCCAAGTTACCGCTGAGGTCCCCTGAGTATGGTATCGTCCCCACACACAGCTCCCCAGGCGCTCTGAGATGCCCACTGTTCACTTTGGTGATGGGTTAAATGCAGAAGTGACATTTCGTTGTGTACTGTGGTGTGAATCCCAATGTCACAATGACAAAAAGAAGAAATTTAATCTTAATCTAACTTGAAGTAGCTTTTTAAATATATATCAAATTTATTTTCCCTTTCACCTCCCATCCAAGATGAGAAACCTCATCAAGAAACCTGTCCAGTTAATATTAAGTTAAGTAAATATTTTTGGATTAAATGACCTGGATGACTGAGAACTTACACAGATGAGGCTAAAGTTGTAGATGTTGTGGCTAGGGCTGGGTTAAAAAAAATCGATTTTAATCGATTTTTTGTTAATAGGACGATATCGATTCATAAATCGAAAAATCGATCGTTTTTTTCCTTCTTTTCCCAACAACTTTACATGAGCTCATGCACCACGGTGATTACGTATTTACGTGGTTACGTGCGAGTTAACACACTCGCACGTAAAACAAATGCAAAAACAACATGGCACTAAAATCTAAAATCTAAAACTAGAGTCTGCCTTGTAATTTTGGGTGAAGTTATGTTAAATAAAAAATGCATGATGGATTAAAATGACTGCCTTGAGTAAATTTGTGATGGAAATAAATGTAAAAAAATAAATTTTTTGTATTAGCAAATGGATTAAGTTTCAATTTTAGCTTTGATTCTTCTGAGAATAACGTTGGTACTGAACTATAATTGATATGACAAAAACTGAATCGAAAACCGAAGCGAATCGTGAATTGAATTGAATTTTGAATCAATACCCAGCCCTAGTTGTGGCATGCTGGAGGAGATAAGAAGGTATCAGATTGATATTGGTATATGGGCTGTGGACATGGAAAATCTTGTATCCAGCCAGCCCTACTCTTGAGCAGGAGATTTCCAGTAATGTTGCTGCTGGAGGTGGATTTGTTTTCTGTTCCTGCATATATATATATATATATATGTGGAGATACAGTGTTAAGGAGCGCAGGGAAGGCATGGGTAGGGGCGCCCTGGGAAAGGTGGAGGTGTAATTTCAGATGCACACTAGCAGAGCAGAGCAGCAGTTATCTGAGCTCAGCCTTCAAAGAGCAGGAGCGCCGGAGTCATCAAGACCAGCTGTGCCTCTCAGTCCTGCGTGAGCATGGAGGACAGGAGTTACCATGAGAAACACATGGACGTCTGGGGTAATTAGGCGTCTTCACTAAATCGCAGACTTCCTGAGATGCAGACAGTGTGTGAGTGTGTAACGGCATTCTGCTTCTTACGCTGTATCTACTTAAGAAGAGACATGTGGCTGTTTAAGCAGCTTACTGTAGCCCAGCTTTTCCTGTTGTACTGCTGCTCTTCTGATAATGTCCAGAGTTCAGACTGATTACAGGGAGGTTAAGCCGTCTGAAAGTGAAAGTGAAGCTAAGCTCTTCTTTAGGTCGTCCGCCGTTTTATTTTCTGCTCTGTTGCTGGTGTGTGAATTATGAATTCCAATGAGTCCAATCACCAGCTTCACTTTGGAGAAATGTTGGTCAGCACCACTGGATGTGTTCTAGATGAATTGAATTTGTGTTCTAAAAGATAGAAACCGAGGAGTCGGGAGTGGCAGCCTGGTGGTTAAGGAAGCGGACTTGGGTCCACAGGGCTTCAGGTTCGAATCCACCAGCTGCCAGGTTGTCACTGAGGTGCTCTGAGCGTAGAATCAGAGCTCACCACCCACAGGAAGGGTTATAATATGGGGCAATGTGATTTATCATTGGTGTAGAACTCCAAAGTTTACCTCCTGGGCGTGACCAAATCCCAGTTAAGGTGGTTGGCTTTTCAACCAAAGTCAGATTCAGAAAAATCTGAATCTGAAATCAGTCATTAAGATCCTCAGTTTCATTCATTCATCTGCTTGTTCCTTGCCAGGTTGCAGAGGCAGCTGGTGCCACGCAAATCACATTGCACCACATTATAAGCCTTCCTGTGGGTGGTGAGCCCACAAGAAGTTATGTGGGTCGAGATGGTGCTGTACTCAGAGCACCTCAGTGGCAACCTGGCAGCTGGTGGATTCGAACCTGAAGCCCTGTGGACCCAAGTCTGCTTCCTTAACCACTAGGCCACCACGACCGATTTGAAATCTTACTGCACTGTACCAGTCCTCCATGAACCTTCCTCCAAGTGGTGAGACCACTGGAAGGAGCCCACCATCCTAACTGGGATTTGGTCATGCCCAGGAGGTGAACCCTGGAGTTCCACACCAATGATACTTTGACTCTGGGCCAAAGCAGACTCCACTATAACTCCTCCTACTTTTAGTCACTATGGGCTAATTCCTAGGCATAAAGTGTCAGTATCACGTGCTGGAAGGAGGACGGCAAACTCCTTGTTATTGTGATACACACATGTACACAATGAAATGTGTCCTCTGCAACAGGGGTGACCAGTAAGTGGGAACCGTGGCAGCCCAGTGATACCCTGGCAGCTGTTGGGTTCAAACCTGGGACAGTCTGGATCAAAGTCCAGTTCCTTAGCCACCACTTCCCCAAAGTGGCTATTTATTTACTTTATTATCTGATTTGGTGACTTATTCCTTCGTAATTTGTTTAATTGTTACACTTATATGTGCGCTATAAGAAAAGCATTTGCCATTGGTATTTCCACCTACTGTGCTCTTCATTTGACAGATGCTGTCTTTCTGTCGATTTGTCCCTCCGTCCGTCTGTCCATCCACATTTTACTCCAGACCTTTTGGTCATATCTGACCTCAAATTGCAAGAAAAGTTAAATTTGATTCCAAAACAGCAGCGGGTCCAGATACGAGTACAAAAAGGAAGATCTCACTTCCAATTTGCTACATCAAGAAACGTTGACCCCGCACAATTAACTCATTAGCATTCAGTGTTTGCGACTTACATTTCCAAGGAAACCTGTTTGTGTGAAGGGGGCCGCAGAAGGGGTGGGGAGTGTATGTGGTCAGTGGCTTTTGTTTTCTGCAGCTGCACTTGGCTGATAGTGTCCTTCGCTGTGAAGGTTAGCCAAAAAAAATCTGGCATGTCCATGGTGTGAACTATTCCCACTGGCAACACTGCACTGGTGAAGTGGTTCTGTATTATGACATCAAATGTAGCTGCAAGAACAACCTGAAATATTGTTTGTGATGACAAATCTGGATTACATAACCTGTTAACTTTAGATTTAAGTTATATTAATGGTAATTACAGAGTTGTTGGACTATTGTCCAATGCATTGGGCTTTATACAGTGCACCTTATCGGAATTCAGCTTGTTTGTATGAGACAACTCTTCAGGAAACTCTGGAGAATGTCAGTGCAGTGGGTACTGCCTGATAGAACGTTTCACTTTATTGTTACTTTGTGATTGTTTGGTGAGCTTGGAATGATTCCATTTTCCCACTCTTTAACGGCAGTATTTAACCATGACAACATTTGTTCTGAAGTAGAGTGTTCACGGGGTAGCATTGTGAGAAGGGTGATTTAAGGGAATTGAACCGTTTTTTTTTACTTGTATTTCTAAGCTAAAGTTTAAGGGAAAAGGGTTTCTTGAGGCAACTGGATGTAAAGTGTTGTTTTTTGTTTTTTTTTTTCCTTAGAAAATGTTTTGCCTCTTTTCAGTTCAGTTGCCCAACAAACCTTTTACCTTGACTATGCCCTGGTGGACTGTGAATCTTCATCAATGAACACCTTCTTCCTTCTTCATGTCTTTGGAGTTGTCATAGCCCCATGTATCCAGGAATTTTTTTAAGTAAAATCACATCTCTCAATTATAATAATGTATTTTTTTTTTATTAAATCTGTATTATTGACAGTAGTTGTATTTATCTTCTACATGTTAGAGGAAGGGATATTGATGATCTGATCTCAGACCAGACATCATCAGACGATAGTGTTTGCTAAGGACTATTCTGTTTCTAAATTACATTTTCCTTTAAACCTGTCCTCACCCATATCCCATGAAGGACTCTGCTTTAATTTCCCAGGTAAATACCGTCATAAAACTGAAGGTGCAAACATTTTGCCGCCCCCCCCCCCCCCCCCCCCCCCCCCCCCCCAAACATTTTGC
This sequence comes from Paraplagusia blochii, assembly GCA_016785265.1. Taxonomy (NCBI): domain Eukaryota; kingdom Metazoa; phylum Chordata; class Actinopteri; order Pleuronectiformes; family Cynoglossidae; genus Paraplagusia; species Paraplagusia blochii. The sequence continues at coordinate 113,335 of JAFBJS010009234.1, read as the reverse complement.
CGCCCCCCCCCGCCCCCCTCTCAACCTCCAACCAATGAGACCTGATTTGCGATGTGATCTGTGAGTGGCCTTTGTCCTGTTCCGTACATCAGATGATCAGCGACTGTGGCCGTCAGCACCGCTGGCTGTATTTATGGGTCATAATGTGAAACATAGAGGCTCATTTCCTTCACAGGACCTTGCTTCTAGCAGCCAGAGTCTGGGAGAGCTCTGTACACAGTGTAAGGCCATCATCAAGGACCACTGCCCCCTGCGATTTATCAGAAGGCTGTCGAGGTGCTGCCTTTCACGTGTCCTTTCACTTTAAACCTGAGTTAACTAATTGTATAGTATTTTTATCTTTAACCATGTGGTGCACATGACACACCAAACAATACACTCCCCTTCTCAGTTTCAGTTCCGTAAATCAATCAAATTCTTCACCCTCAGTGTCTAAAGTTAACATACATTGTGTCATCATTGTCCGAGTTGGTCTGGTTGCATTGTTCAGAAACAGTGGCAAGACAGGCACATTGTGAACTTTGAAGGAGCTTAAGCTCTTGAAAGGCCTGACACAACAGACGAAAACCATAACACCGGCTTATCTCTTCATGCTTACGTGCATAGAAGGGATGAACTTGTGTTGGATATATATATATATTTATCTATATATGCACACATATATATATACATATATATGTGTGTGTATATATATATATATGTATATGTATATATATATGTAATGCGCTGTGTAGATGAATAAAATTAGCATAAACTGACCCTCATCATGGAAAATGCAAAAAGAATGCGGCACATGTGGCTTATAGTCAGGTGCTGCTTATGTATGTACAAAATGTTTTTTTCTTTAAAAAATGTATTGGGTGCGGTTTATAGTCCGGAAATTACGGTATATGTTTGTGTGCCATAGGCGTAGCCATGGGTGGGCCCGGGGGGGCCTGGGCCCGCCCACTTGTCAGTTAGGCCCGTCCCATCCAATGAGTGGGCTGATCAAACTTGGCTATAATACTTTGGGGTTGGCCCACCCTGATTTGTTTGGGCCCACCCATTTTATGGGTTCTGGCTACGCCCCTGATGTGTGCTCCACTATTTTGAATGCTGCCACGTTTTTTGTCTGAGGCCAAAATACGACGATGGCTTTCCTCCGTCTGGAATTCCGTCAACATAAGTCATACGCTTGTTTTCTGCCCAGTGTCAGGTCAGTGCTGCTGTTCTTAATCGAAACACGTCCCCTTCTTAGGTAATTACAAGGCGCTTGGACTTTTCACATGGAAAGACAGAGGCTAATTGGTGTGCTGACCTTGTTCCCTGCCCGTGTGTGGGTCTGTGTGTGGGTCTACTCGCGTCCACACTGCTCAGTTTTTACAGTACATTTCCAGCAGTGTATTCATGTGTGAGCGCACAGGAAGTAGACCCCCATCTCTACATGGACATTTGGCATCAGGTGTGAATTTACTGAAGCAGATGGAGTGTGACAGGTGTGAGAGGAGAGACTTCTACCTCCCTCAGACATTATTAGATGAAGTTGTTTCTATAGAACTGGGAGAAAAGGTGTTGAAGCACATCTCTCTCTCTTTTTTTTTGCATGAATTCTCTTCTTTTCTTCCCTGCTAATAAAATATGCACCTGTCAAGGACAATGACAGCGGTGCGGCCATGAGAACATCACGTGTTTCTGGTTACCCAACTGACCAATAAGTTCCTCCTCGTAACTGCCGTTGGTAAAGTATTTATTAAAGATTTTCCTCTGTATTTTTGCAATAGTGGCGGTAGTTTGTCATAATTCTTTGTTTCAATTCAGTCCAGCATATGTATGAAGCTCTGTTCTGATCCATTTGTTTGCGCTATAGAAAACTACAGGGAGAATTCCTCTGTATCAGTAATGTTACGTAAAGCCATGGAGGCAGCCATGTTGATGGACTGTTCTCGTCAATCAGCTACTGGATTGGTCTAGACCAGTGCTTCTCAAAGTGTGGGGCGGGCCCCCCTGGGGAACATTCTTTTTTTCCGCTGTACTACAATAAAGTGTAATTACACATTGTAAGTTGAACTATATCTCTTTTTTGTTTTCTTTATGTTAACAAGGATACCATGTTATGCAGAGGTGTAGCTACAACTATTTTATAGACAAATGCTGTTATTTATAGCATGGGTGGTGGGGTGGGAGCGCGAATTGTTTTCTTCTTGCTAACAGAAAAACAGAAAAAGATTGAGAAGCACTGGTCTAGACCAGGTGTGCCCAATAGGATCTACCAGTAGATCCTGAGCAATAACATAAATAAAATAATAGTTATAAAATTGAATTGACTAAAACTAAAATTAAATTCTATTTCAAGATGCTAATCACTGGGCTAAAGTGGGAATCATATAGGTATTGAGTCAGACAGTGTAATATATGTTATATGGTTATGTGGAGAGTAAGATATATTTAGTTTTTATAAGAAAATATAGAGTTTTCAATCTGGGTAGATCACTTCAGCTCAGTCATTTGACAAGTAGCGCAAGACAAAAAAGTGTGGACAACCCTGATCCAGAACGATTATGCGTTGAACCATGCCACCACTTGCGAACCAAAATCTCATTACGCCATGAAGGAATAGTTCTGCATAAAATGCATCAGCATGAAGAAAGGACAGGATACCTCACATTTTGCCATTATTCCCGGTTTATTTTAGAAAAAGCTTTCCAAACGACCATGTGTATTATATTTCTTTAATATTACTGGAGACACATTTTTTAATATACACTTTCAGTAGTGTTCACACACTGTGGCACAAAAAAAGGGGACAAGCTAAGAGGAGAAGAAGAAAGTTGTGGTTCTTCTCGAATTTCACTCCAAATCTCCTAATCTAACCAGTCCATCCGTGTCATCCAGGGTGAAGTTGTCTTCATACAAACGGTCAAAGCTGTAGAGCAAATATTTAATCCTGATGCAGCAGATGGTTTGTAGCATTTGGCCATCTGCGAAGCTTTTGTTAGAAAGTGTTCCAAACAAGGCAGAGACTCCTAAAATATACTTGGCAGGTAATTGTGTGAACCATCTGTCTTGGGGCTGCCATTTTTTTTTTTCCCCAGGAAGAACAAGAACATTTTATGACACTCTCCGCCTTTGATTGAACACCAAGCAAGTAAGCCATAAGTCACATAGTTGTTCAGGAAGTGGAATGGAGTGGATGGCATCCCCCGATGTTGTCTGTCGTTAGTTCACATTGCGGTATTCTGAGTCTAACAGGGAATTGCATGACTTTTTTTTTGCGACATCCTCTGCACTGTTAAAGTTTGGGTGTGGTTTTGCTGTCGGCAAACAAACTGTAAAAATCCCCCTCAGTACCAACGTACCTGGGATCCACCACATTGTTGGCTTATTGCGATACTAAGCCCAATTGTCTAAGAACAGGAACGTTTGAAATTGTACTTTCCGGTTTCTGTTCTGAAGAAAAAAAAATCTACTATAAAAAAAAAAACGCTACCATACCACAAGTAATAACTGGTAAATTCATGAGACCAAGAATCCTGAATGTTTAATGAACAGCCTTGGATAAAGGAGGAAGAGTATGTCCGCTGACGGGAGAGAGAAAATCACCTCAGATGTTACTGAATAACCTAGTTACTAAAAAATTTAGTTTGCAGATTCCCGATGCCTTTTCCATCGCAGCGCATTTAAAAGCAGCGTGAGTTTTTAAGGTTGAACCTTTACACTTGATTAAGAAAATAAATTATCCTTTTCAGAAGCAAGCGTGAGAAATGCCAGACTGTGAAGGAAGAGGAAAGAGATAAGGGCGGAAAAAAAAAAGGGAAAAGAGTTTCAGAGGACAATGAAGAGCAGAGCGCAGCGGAGGAAGAATGAGGTTATATGACATGCTATCACAGCACAGACTCCACTGATTACACTGCGGCAAAGTAATAAATACCACAGGATAATTCACGAGCGTCTGCGGAACAATGAGTATTGATGAGTATTTAGCCGCTCAGATAGAATATCTTCTTATCACACACTGGTTGATGCGCTGACATAATTGGTTAAGGCTATTTATAAATTGAATTGATGAGAGGGAGGAGGGGTGACGGTCTCATTAAAGTTTAAAGAAGGGTTTGGATTTTTGGATGCTCGGCTTTTTATAATCTGCAGAGGAGAGAAGGGAATGGAGCCTCACTTTTTATGATGAAAATCCCTCAAAAATGACAGCGCCGTCGAAGATACTTCAACAGAGTTTGAGTCAAAATGTTTACGACTTTGAATGTATCTATTTTTAACGGGACAGCTCGACCGACCTACGTATATTTGAAACTTACATTTACTGTATATAGCTGTAGCTACAGTTAAGTTTGGTTTTCTCCTCTATATTTCCAGCCAGGAAACTCTCTGAGAGAATAATAAAGTTATATCCACTAGGGATGCACCGATATTAAAAAGTCTTGGTCCAAACTGAAAAACATGAATTAGGCTGTAACATCGGAAGTATTACTATAGAATATTTAATCTCTTTGCTTATGGTGGATGATTTTTAGATGTTTTTTCCATGATTTCTCAGTTGTATGAATATCTAGTGATTAGGCCCAGATTTGGCTCAGTTATGTGACCCGTGTCATGCGGTCACAATCTTCTTCTTGTCCTTTTGGCTTGTTCCTTTTTTCAGTGCTTGCCACACTGAGTTAGCATTTCCCATCTCCTCCTGTCCTCTGTATCTTCTACTCTGACTCCAACTACCTCCATGTCCTCCCTCTCTGCATCCATCAATCTCCTCTTTGTCTCCTACCTGGTAGCTCCATCNNCCAATATAATCACTGTCCCTCCTCTGAACATGTCCAAACCATCTCAATCTGTCTTCTCTAGCTTTTTCTCCAAACCTTCCTGTCTGTGTTGTCTCTCTAATCACCTCACTGCTGATCCTGTCCGTCCTTGTCTCTCCTAAAGAGAATCTCAGCATCTTTAACTCCTCCACCTCCAGCTCTGTCTCCTGTTTTCTACCTCTTCCTTGTGTCTCTAATCCATCCATCATGGCTGGTCTCACAACTGCCCTGTCATGCAGTCACAATCTATCGTGTAAAATTTGTAATCTTAAGTATTGATCTTTGATTGTTACCTCAACCTGCCCCACTGCACGAGCACCGGTATGGAAGCAGATACAAGTGAAGTTCAAGGCCAGAATGGCAGAATTGACAGACCAGACCACCATGTCTGTCAAGACACATACTGGTCCAAACACCTTTCCATTGCCGTGTCTGTAAACAGAATGGCACTGTTGTCAAGGAAAGACATTTTTGTTCCCTGAACTGGGTAGTTTTATTGAAATAAGTTCATGCATTGATTTGGTAATACAAGCAGACCAACAAAAAAAAATTTTTGGGCTGTTGACTAACATTTTTAGTGGTCAAATATTCAGTGCATTCCTAATATTTGTCTATCCATCTACTAATTGTTATTTAATTTCAGCTAATGTTGTTGTTTAATTGCTTTTTTAGTCATTTACTCTATCATTTACTATCATTTAGAGCAATGAGTCTCAACTGGTGGGTGGTGGACCTCTTTTGATTGGGTTGCAGGCATTTGTTGGGGCTATAATAAATGTATTGAAGTGTTACTGAATGTCAAAAAGCTGAAATTATCCCTGGGTTAGGGTTAGGGTTAGGGACGGCTGATGGTAGATACTAAAGCCAGACCGAAAACATACGCCTTTGTCTTCGGTTGCAGCCCTTCCGTCTTCAGGTTTCAGTACACAGATTTTAATCATGTGATCAAGATCTAGTCATGCTGCTGCCAATTGGCCTTATTGTTACAGTGAGTTCAGATTGCAGAGGCAGATATGGTTACCAACCATGTTTTGATGATGACGTTCCAAAAAAAAGAAAAGAAAAAAAATCAGCCGTCTGATGGACACAATGTATTCATTACTGTGAGCTTGTGTCTCTCGTCAACATGATGGCAGGATATCTGCAGTAGCAGAGACATTGACATCTGTCAGTCCTTGTCAATGTTGTGATTGAGTTGTTAGGTTATAGACTATAGTAATTCGTTGGTCGTATATTTTTGCCAACCAGTATCTCCACAGTGATGTCAGAGTACCAAACAAGGGCAGGGTAGTTAGTTGGTAGGGTGATCTCCACTGTAGGAATGTTCAATTCCAAGTCTGTGCTGAGACACGTCATAGAATCACAACAACAAATACAGTGAATAAATGGCAAATTTATGTAATTACTCCTTCGACGTGTTTGGACACAGGACCAGTTCTGGGTCGTTATGAAATGACTCTGGATTAGTCTGTTTAACGCACGGCCTCGGAGGTGGTGTTTCAGCATCTAATGCACTTAAGAGGGGAATGGTGGCCCAGTGGTTGAGGAAACTGGACTTGGGTCGCAGGGTCCAGCTGCCAGGTTAACCACTGAGGTCCACAGAGCATGACTCCCTCACCACCCACTGCTCCCCCGGCGCTCAAAGCTGTTCTCTTTGGTTATGGGTTGAATACAGAGGTTACATTTGGTTTGTGTGGTGGTGTGGATCACTATTATGAAAGATTTGCTTTCCTTGCATTTATTTATATTTACTAATGGTTTTGCAACAAGTATAGAAAATGCAATGCAAATAGAATGCAATGTTTGCAAATTAAAGTAAGTTGTGTGTCATTCTGTTAATCTGTTTTAAATATGCAAATGCAGTGATCCAAACAGAGAAGGTAACTTTTTTTTTTTTTTTTTTCTTTTCCCCAAATCAGTTTGTCCAGTTGTTTTCGCTCATTTGGCCTCATTAACTGTTCTTTTCCCAACATGGGAAATTCTCAGAGTGAGTTTCGCACATTTACTTTTGAAAAAAAAAAAAACCTGCCTGGCTGACAATATTCAGATTTTTTTCGCTCTGTGAGAAATGATGGATTTTTAATGGTTGGAAAATGACAGGCAGTTGTTAAAATGCCTATTCTTTCATTCCCGTGTTTGCATTTAAACTCATGTACAGTAAACTGTATTTTCACCTTATCGCCTTCACAGGAAATCGGCAGCTGTAATTACATCTGAATTATGCCCCGCAAACATGATTAAGTTAGAAGCAGATAAGAAAGTGTCCGATGAATTCCCCGTCAGGATGTATATTAGAAAATTGCGGTAAATGAGATCAAAGTGAAAGAGCCGCAGGATGAACGCGCTGCTGTGGAACATCTCAAACCTACATTTTGATGGTTTTTTAAACACCAGGCCTTCTGCTAGTTTTAATCTGTGTGGCAGATTCTGGCAGATCATTAAAAGCTCCTCAGTGTGCACTGCTGTAGGAGAAGGAGAAGACTCGTACTGACTGGTTCAAGTCTACACAAGTCGGTGAGCACAGGCACCAAAAAGGAATGTTAGCCCTTTTCTTTTTTCTTAGTAATCTCTGTGAACCTCCTGACAGATGCGTTCAAAGTCTGGCCTGAGGACCAGCTGTAGCACTTGTATGAATTTAAAGCGGTCCATTACCAATTAAACTTAAAACTAATTCATTTATGCATTCTGATCTGCTTATCTGCTGCTGGGCGTCAGGGGCAGTAGTCCTTAACCATACTTTCTGCTTGGCAGTTTGTAACCCTAATGGTTGAGGAAGCCGACATGGTCCCCAGTTCGAATCCCGCTACCGCCAAGTTACCACTGAGCATGGCGCCACCCACTGTTTAAAGCTGACCACTGTTCACTGTGGTGATGGGTTAAATACAGAGGTTACATTTCGTTGTGTGCAGTGGTGTGAATCACAATGACAAGGAGTTTCCTTTCCTTTCCTTTCCTTTCCTTGCAGCCTTTCTACGTGTGATAAGCCCTCTGTAAGTTATGTGGGTCGGGATGGTGCTGTGATCAGAGCACTGAGGTGTAACTGACCAACATTTTTTGTGCAAATTTAGTTAATTTTTAACCTGGTTTAGCTTTCCTTAGCTTTTAATATATAATTCTTTGGCTATTATTTTTATCAGAATTTAGAGAGTGATTGGTTTCAATGATAATAATAAAATAATAATGATAGTGATACATTTTGTTTTTTATGCATTTTCATCCGCGGTATCTGGAAGCAGACTTGGGTCTGCAAGGTCCCTGGTTCGAATTCCACTACTGCCAAGTTACCATTGAGATGCCCTGAGCATGATATCGTCCCTACACACTTGATGATGGGTTAAATGCAGAGGCCAAATTTCATTGTGTGCTGTGGTGTGAATCACGTCACAATGACAAAAAAATAAATTTCTTTCTTCTTTCTTCTCAAAGTGCCACATTAAGGCATAAAACATAATCATTAAAGGCACAGTAACGGGTTGTAGTCATAGTTTTGCATATTTTCTGGTGTTTTTTTTCTCCCTGACCTGCAGTAGATAATATAAAACTAAAGAATAGATTGTATTTCCATTTTTACATTTTGCTCTCAAATGATTATTGTCTATTATTGAATCCTTTGTTGTTGCTTTCAACGCCACATGTCTGTGTGAATGCAGTCATGTGACAACATGCCCCCGTGTGTACAGGCTGTGATTGACAGCGTGTTCCACGGTTGGAATGAGGTTCACGGCCCACAGTGTGTGATCTTGACTCCACGTGTTTATTGCCAATGGTGGCGAGGGCGGTGATGATTTACTGCTGGCATTAGCTCACATTTGCACTCAAGGACTGGCCGTCAGTTGGTACTACAGTGTTTTCACACACACGTACAGTTGCACTCATTCACAGTCTCCCGTCGCTGCTAAACAAGAGACGCTCTGGATCGTGCAATATTAACTCTCGTCTTTGCACGGTTAAAGGAAAAACCCCTGAAATGACAGCGTGGGCTGCTCTTACATCTGGCTCCACAGCTGAATGTAGGTCAGAGAAGCAGGCAGATGTGGGGGGAGGAGAGAAGGTGAGCTCCAGAAGTGGAAGTAAAGGGAAAAGGAACCCTCTCATTATGTCATCATGTCAGTGCAGCAGCAGGATTAGGGCAGGATATATCGTTTTTTTCTTGCTTCTTCCTTCCCTACCTGGAGTCCCAACGTTCCTGTGAATGAGCTCTCCAGGGGTTGTAGATTTTTATTTTTATTTTATTTTTTTAACTTCACATATTCCCCCCGTGGTCTTTTTATTTTTACCTCTGAAGCACAACTTCAACCCTGAGACAATTCATAAAGACGGAAATCTTCATAAAGATAGTCTCAATGGAAAAAGACATGAATATACATAAATTTAATCTCAGGCTTTGGAATCTGTGGAATCAGCATTTTTTTTATACAGACACAGCCTAAAATTGACACGACATGGCAGGTTTTTTTTTTGAGAAAACTAAAAACTCTTCAGTTTTAAAGTGCAATGGGTGGTCAAGGGTCTTATATAAAAATCCTTCACAATCTCAAGAAAAGGTTCAGTGAAAAAAGAAATCATGGCCTTAACATGAATGTCATGCACAATTTCAGTCAATTTACTGATGCCGGGAGGTTCCATTTTTAACATTTTGTTTAGAAATGCATCTCTTTCTAGCTGCCAACTGCTTCTTGCTACTAGGAAACTTTTAGCGTCTTGGTCTGTCAACTCCTAGTTTTCGGTTGCAGCCACAGTGACAGGCTTTAATTAGCCAATTTTTTTTTCTTTGTTCTACACGATTCTGGTCAGATACTTGTACTTGTCGGCAACCTTAAGGGTTTCAGGTCTGGAGCGGGCTGGGGGGTGATTTGCCTCCCAGGAATGAGTTGGGGGGAGGGTCAGGTTGGAAGAAGTTCCCAAACTGTAGATGTGGCGTACAAGATGTGATAAATGTAACAAGCCCTCAGCAGAGAACCAAACACTGTTGGTATAATTACCTTGGCTGAAGCCTAATGTCTTACACTCTAATGACCTCATCGCCTCTGGAGGCTGCAGCGGGTCGACCAGGAGCAGCCTCTTCATTAGGAGAGGAAGCGGTCAGTCACTCAGCCCCGCACATGTCTCTGAGCTCCGATTTCTCACTTCTCTTTAATGTCCTCACTGTCTCTGGGCTCCTGTCTTGTCTCATCTCCAACTACATCAGTTTGCTTTGTGCGGTGAAATATTACGCCGGGCACCGGCTCATGTTGTAGCATCGACACAGAAATGGTTTCCTGATCAATATCGGTATCAATACCTGTATACTGTAAGTACCTCTACAGCATTAGTGGCAGGTTTGGTTTCTGTCCACGTCGCTGTCTTCGTGTGACAGGTTAGTTGACTTGCACTGGTGACTCTGATGTAAAGTTGTTGGTTTGAGAGCAGGAGGGTGTTGTTGAGATCATCCAGTCTGAGGTGGTGTCACGCATGACAACAGTCACCGCAGCACCGCGTTGCCCTGACAGTATGTGTAACAATGTGAGGTTAAAGGGTAATGTTTTAAAAATGTTGCGTCAGCTTCTGTTGTTGGCATGATATGAGGAAATGCCACATTTAATGTCAAGTGGGAACTTGTGAATAGTCGGATATTGAACCAGGAAAAAGAATAAAAAGCCAAATAAAAGGAATAGTGTGCTTGAAGCAACAATTCCTGTTTGGAAGTTTTAGACTATAAAGTCTTTATTAAAATACATACATTAATAAGGAAAACATTCTTCAATTGATTGGTACACAATAGATGATAATAAGATTCAGTGAAACCATGGAGGCAGCCATGATGATGGACTGCAGTCGTCCATCAGCCACTGGATTGGTCTGGAACGATCACGTTTCCAATGAAAATCTTATAACACCCTGAAGAAGCTGGTTCTGCAAAAAATGCCTAAAGATTAAAGAATTAATAGGGTTTTTTGCGTCAAGCTTTTGCTGAAAGCCTAACGTAACTTTTTTTTCTTCAATTTTTTATATATATTTAGGATTACGTAGTACAGAGCAGATCTTCATGCGGTTCAAGGAACGAAATCCGGAAATTTTTGGCATTTTGCTCGCAACAGCAACAAAACCAGAAACATATATTGTTGCAGAATAGAAACAAAATCTAAAAATAATGGCAGTCACCTGAACTCAAATTAATTAAATACCTTTTCCATTTTGTCCCTTACAAATTCCATATAGCCAACAATCAAATTCTACTAAAACAATCCAGGAACTAAATATTTTCCTCTGACTGGTTCAGGAGCCTCACTGTCTTGGTGAAACCAAAAAAAAAAAAAAAAACAGAAACATTAAACAGTTACTGATGCTACTGATAGGCAAAAAATTCTGGTTCGAAGCCCTGGCTACCATAGAGTTTTTGGGAGACAAATAACCACTACACCGGATTTTTAAAGTACAAAATAAAACAAGGATGAATCGGTTACCGCAATTTTCAAATTCTGCCGAGGAACAGAAATCTATGTCTCCGTATTCTTGTTCCCTTGCTGAGACGTCCGAGCGAGATGAAAGGAAAGCAAACTCCTTCTCATTGTGACGCACACCACTGCACACAATGGGAATTTGACTCATTTAACCCATCACAAAGTGAACAGTGGGCGGCTTTGACAGTAAGTGGGGAAGGTGCCATGCTCAGTTGGAGCTCAGTGGTAACTTGGCCGCAGGGGGATTCAAACCGGGGACCTTGCGGACCCAAGTACGCTTCTTTAACCACTAGGCCACCAACCGCCCCCTTAAATGGTCTTCAACATATTACATATTACCGTAACAGACTAAATTCCGGAGGTAAGCTCTCGTTATGTTTTCTGTTGAACTTGCACAATACAGCAACATTTAATTTTCCTAATCCTACAATGAATCCCTTCTTTGCTTCCTCGACAGTTTTCTCTGCACTGTTTTCACAGCCTTGTGCTCTAAGCTGGACTAAACATTATATAATGGGATGTTTCCAGGCCGTATCCTGTTGTATACAGACTGTAGAAGCACTTTCATCCTGTCCTGTCAGTAAAATAGTGGCTGTGGACTTCAGTACAGTCACCTCTGGCTATGCCAGCACTGTAGACAGAATGAAAATCTTACAGCAGGGAGCTGCAGGCCACGCCGGGACTTAAAAAATGTGATTACTGTAAGAAAAAAAAAATAAATCCATAAATGCATTTACTAGATTTTCCTATTTTCCTACTTTTGTTGTGGTTGTTTTTTTTGTCTTTAAAAAGTGGTTTTGTGTCTCATTTATCAGCTGTTTTTTTCTTGTTGTAGGAGGTGAATTCACATTAGTCTGATCTTGTTATTCACCCACTGACAGAAGCGGCAGAGTAAAAGGCTGACGTTATTGCCCCGTCTGTGCTTCGGGTTAAATAAATTAAAGGTAAAGCGTTGAATTAATCAAGAGCAAACGACTTTTACCTGAAGCGATGAAACTCTAATAATGAATAATGATCCTGGGAAGACATTTTATAACTTTATTTACTTTTTAATCCATTTCCCATCAGCAGTTTAAAGTCTGCTTGGAACAGGAAGAACAGCTTGTGGGGATTTGAGCTCAGGTTTTATGTCAGCAGTTGTGCAACGAACATTTTCCTCACTTTTTCTCCAGTGATAGAAGAGAATTTGTCACATATTTAATTTGCTATATGACTTCAGCGCAGCTTTAATGACATTACAGAACTTCAACATACTAAATATGTTTTCGCTAGATCAGCTGTGTCAGTGATTTTTACCGCATCAACAATACAATTTAAAGGGCCGGTTGTAAATAGAATGTAACTGATCCATAACATATTAATACAATACACTGCAGCTTGTTATTATTTATTTATGTAACTGGTGTTGTTCATTGCTGTGTAATAAAACCATATTTAATTTATCAGGTTAGATAACAATGCTGCATTGACATTACAAAATGCTTTGTATGCTCCCACTGTCCATACAACATGACTTGGTGGACCACATTTAGCCCCCGTGCCTTGAGTTTTACACATGTGCACTAGATAAACAGGGTTTCAATGCTGTCTCTTAATTTGGCTCCTATAGCAGTTGGTGACACAGTTATTGGCAACCAATAGATACAGTACATGTCACAGTGAGATGAATATATACTTGAATACCAGCAGGATCAGACTGCGTTGTCATTTTTTACCACTGAAGATGACAAGATAATCACAAAATCACTTAATAAACCTTCGGTTATGACGTCTATCTGAGTTGCAAGATTATTTGCGTAATCAGAAGCCAACAAGATCTTAGATCCTGCTGATATTTTTCCTTTTCTAAAAACAAGTACGTAAAATCAATAAGCATGCGGGACGTTTTTTATCAGGCCAACACTTAAAATAAGTGCATTGCTGGTAACCTGAACTTCTACAATGAAATAGTGGACTGGAATGTTTTTATTACAAATTTCCTTTGTAATTTTTAAATTCTTTTTTTGGTTTCTACACAATAAAGCTGTGAAAGAAATGATACAATGGTAAATGTTTGGCCAGTAATATCAGCTAATAAACTAAGTTGGAAATTTCTTCTTTCTAAAGTATAAAATATTTGACTCCCAGGCCACAAATGGTCCGAAAATTGGACAAAAGGGCCGAGTCCAGAGCGGAAAGATAGATTGTCCATTGTAACTTGGATGAATGCCACTGTTAAAGTCATCCATGAAACCCCAAAATCCTATATTTCTAATGCCCTTTATGACGTTATCTACCGGGGCAACGCATTATTGCAAGGGAAGAGGCAGAAATGAATCATTTAATTTAAACAAGGTTGGTGGGCCACATTTAAAAGCTCAACTGGCCACATCTGGCCCCCGATCCTTAGTTTGCCCATGCCTGGTTCAGACCATCCTTTGTCCAGCCGATGTTCGGCGTAAATTGAAAAACAAAACTGAAGCTCAAGACGTTAATGAAAACATAACCCTGCATAATTTTAGATTAATATTAGCTCCTCGCACCGTCCTCACACTCATCTTGCCACAGGCTCATGTGTAGCCGCGCCGCAGTGGTTTCGGGCCGGTGCTGCTGCCGCGGCTCCCAGACAGAGCACTTATCATCCTTGAGCTGTGAACAGGGACACCACGCTGCAACACTTTTAATTTTATAGTCACCTGAACTCAAATTAATTAGTTGATTAGCTGAAAGCCAAACAGTCCCCTGCCACAGCTGCTCTATAATGAGATATTCTGCTTCTTACTTCTCTTTTTTTCCTTTTGAAAGTCTCACATTTACCTTGAGAGGTGGACACTGAGGTGGAACCAGGTGGAACTTGCATGGTTTTGGTTTCTAAACCTGGTATCAGATGGACCGGTTGACTGATTTTAAGGTTTAGCTTCTTCATTAAGGTGAATCACGTGTACAGTGAGCAGTTTATTGAAAGCTCTGGGACGGTGTACTGTTTCTTTTGTGCAAAAATCCATAAAGCATCAACTGTCACATGTTATAGTATACAGTACATTTCTTCCTGAAGACGCGGGTGGACACAAAATAAGAAGAAACAGAGCAAAAAGGTAAGAGAGTCACTTGACTGGAGCACATGTTGGCATAAATAGCTGCTCACCAGAGGGAAGAGAGTAGAGAGGTAGAGACAGGAAAAAAAATAAAGATATGGAGTAGATAGGAAGAGAATTAAGATAAGAAGAGCTATACAGACAGAGACATCAAACAGACAGAAACACTGTGGAAGACCAGGAAAAGACAGGGTGATAAAGAGCAGGAGACGGACTCTGCATACAGTATAAGCTGCATGGAGGACGAATCTTAAACACCAAAAAGACAAAGATCTTGGAGTGTCGGCTCATAACATCACAACACCTTATAACAGCTTGGAGAAAATGCCACTTCCACAGATAATTAAAGTATAATGCAGATTAGTTAAAAATGCTAATGACAGCAGTTGTAATACAAGAGATGTGATTGGTCAGATGAGGGATGTCCCTGTATCTTCACTCCACAGAAAAGGTTTTTTTCTATAAGGACAAATAATGTGTGTCCTGTTACTGGACTGACTTAAATTCTTTTCACAATCTTCCCTGGATATTTCAGGGTCGGCTGCATTGGTTTGTCATAATTCTTTGTTTTGACTCATTCCAGCATCTGCATAAACCACAGCCAAAGGCAGCCATGTTGATGGACTGTTGTCATCAGTTGGTATAGCACAGCCATGGGCAAAATAAGGGCCAGGGGCCAGGGGCCAGGGGCCACCTGTTGAGCTTTTTAAAGCGACCCGCACTCTTTGGCCAAATCATTAATCTTCTGCCTTTTCCCTGCACGGCCTGCACTACCTCAGTAGATGACGATATAAAGCTAATTAGAAAATTGACAGTGTAGATTCCATACATGACTTTAACGTGTCATTTATCGTGGTTGAAGTGAACACTATATCTTTCTGCTCTTGCATTGGTCCAATCTGTGTCCAATTTTGGGACCCATTTAATGATTCAGGTATTTGGGGGGTGTTAGGATGATGAAAAAGATTAAGCATAGGCTTCCTTCATATGACAATGTCTCTAAAAATCCAACCTAGTACTTTTCACAGTGCATAGATGACAATCTTGAGGACCTGGCTGCGTTTATAATTCAAAGACTGCTGCAAATTGCAGGAGAATCACTGATATTCAAGAAACCTATGCCGTTTTTACACTGGCACTTAATTCGGTATTTGCTGCGACGCGAAACCAGTTTCGCTCCCCGTTTGCGTTCACATTACAAACTAACGCTCATTCGCTCCTCAACTAATAATCCACCTCTAGTCGAGGGTTTCGATAAGGAATTAACTAATACGGGTGTAAAGCAATAAAAAGTATAAAAGTTTTCGCTCCCCGCGTGTGTGTGAACACAACAACACCCGTATTAGTTTAACGAGCTCGTAAAATGTTATTGGAGCGGCTCATCTCCTTGTCAACCACTAGATGTTGCTGCGTTATTAGGAACAGGATTACAAAACACGTCCTCATATTTTCTCTCCTTATCTTCTTCATTCGTTCTTTGTGTCTCCTTCTCATCGCTTTCGTACGTCGCCTTGATCTTTCTTTAACCCGCTCCATTTATTCCTCAAAATTGCACGTGCGTTTGTTGACGACTACGAGACATGGTTGTCTCCGCCTACCAAGGTGGGCACTGATTAGCAAATCATCCCCATTCACAGGTCACTGCCCAGTCAGGCAGATTGTGCCCAAACACCAAACCTTTACTGGCCTAGAGGTTTTTGTGCCCGTCTTGCCAAACAATCTTGTACTGGATTTGAGGTCTGGCAGGTCCAGGACGGACATTCAGCTGCCAAAGACTAGAGGTTGGACCTACAGCTTGGACAGTCTTGTGAATGGTTTTGGTCAGTTCTTACAGGAACTTGTGTTCTGTGACCAATAAATCCCCAACAATTCATTTGATGGAGGCTTTGCTCTTGAGGGTTCTTCCAGCAAATGGAACCATTATGCAGAACAGTGTTCAGTGCAACAGTGCAACGCCAGCTTCTATGTGTTACAGCTCTTTGTTGAACCGAAAACATGTTTAGAATCACATTACATTGTAAAGCAAAAAGTAACAGAAGTGTGACGGAGACTGCTCATGTTTTTGTTCTAAGCGTTTTTCGAGGGGAAAATCCCCTCATTTATTCTGCATTTTCTAAATGTAGTTCAGATACCGTCCCATTGTCCTCTACAGTGGACGTGCTATGAAATAAAAACAAAAAATAATTCTTACAAGCTAGAGATTTTTAGCTGTTTTTCTGGCACAACTAGAAAGGAAATCACTTAAAAACAGAATTATTTCCATGGTTTTCAGGAGGATATTCAACAATACAGTCTCTTTCTCCGCATCTTAAAGTTGGAGCCTTTGTTTCCTAAAAAAAAAAAACCATGTTAGGAACCGCACGTAGTAGATTTAAGACATTTTAGCATGGAAAAAAATTGAAAATGTAACTTTTATGCAGCTCAGGTTTTGCAAAAATTTCCATTTTTGGATTGATTTCAATTTTTTCATATGTTTATATAGAAGTGTGTACAGTAGAGAGAGAAATATTTATTATATTCTAGCAAACTGTCCTTCATGAAGAGCTCTTACCAACCAGTCCCTGTATAGTAGAACAGAAGTGTTTGTCTAACTAAATAATTTTGGTGATTTTCTGTCTGTCTGTCTGTCTGTCTTCAGCTGCTGTTATCAATTTTTGTTTTTCTTGTGGTTTCTTTTCGGTAGCGTTTCTTTGTGAAACATTCTCACACTCCATCTCTGTGCTCCACCCCCGCCTCTCCATCTGTGCCACACATTTTGTTGTTTCTCTGCGTTTAGTCAAGCACACATCCTGATCACTGCCAGGTGAGGCAGCTTATTTGCGCACATGCTCAACCGTCACACCTCAGGTCACTGACATGCACACTGGACTCCTGTGTTGCAGTGATGCATACAGTGTGTGCAAAAGACGCTTAACTGCACAATAATGTATTGGATTTCAGAATGTTTTTTATTTAGTATGGGCAGGTTTTTGATTTGTTTCACTGAAAAATCCCTTTGACTCTAAAAGAAATCCAAATTGTTGATAGACAACATGGTCTCTGTGGTCCACATTTGGCCCTTGGGCCATAGTTTGCCCAGGTTTGGTCTATGTACGTCTTTAAAGACCTCAGTGTCCCCTCTTTGTCCATTTCTTTTGTCTTTCTTTAACTTGTTTTGATACAACTAGGACTTCCCTGTGACATACCTATTTGCTTTTCTCTTAGTGAAGAAATTGATCACTAAAATATATTCAAAGAAATATCTTTTTGAATATATACATATATAATCAAAGGGAATATATTGTGAAATATATATTGTGATCGCTTCTCTGTTAATTCACCTACTTCAGTTTAGATGTAATCATTCAAAACTCTGATCTTCTTTAACCCAAAACCCTAATTATGGTGTGTTTTCAATTACATTTGACATGTAATGGTTTTAATGACGGGAAGTGTCTGTTTTATATCCTCATCACCCTGTTTTGCAATGGAAAAACCTTCTGGAGCGAGTAGACTTTGAATATCTGCCGCAGATGGCAACGCTCGGTGCTAACTTTGCCATGGGCGACGCTGCGTTCACTTGGCCTGGTTCACTGTCTGTATGTATGTGTGTGTATGTGTGTGTGTGTGTGTGAGAGTGTGAGCGAAGCTGCTTCTACTGCCAGGTGTTAAAAGGCATTTTCCACGTGGTAACGTTTTGACCTCAGCGGCATACATGTCGAAACTGCAGCACCGGGGGATTACTGTCAGACATCCATCGAAGCCTTTAGGCCCTTTAGTATGCTGCTGCTCCACAGAAAGTAATCAGATGTTGTGTGTTTGTGCAGATGTGAGCCTCATTCACTGTTTTCCTTCTCCCACACCGTCTCTGCTCCCCGCGGCCCAGTTGCCCCCTGCCGTTCTCCTGCTGTTTAACCAGGGTCATTGCTTGAACTTTGGCCTCCCGCCTTGCCCCAGGGATTGAGGCCTTGAGAGGGGGTTGGAGGGGAAAAAAGGGGGTAAAGGGTGCGGACGTCTGTGATCGTCTTGCTGCACTCTCCCGGATGAAGCAGCCACAGACACAGGAAGCTGTAATTAGGACTAGAGGAGACTTATTACCCCAGAGTGCTCCTTTTTATCTGTGAACTCGCTCTACCCCGGTCTCAGAGGAAATACTTTCACACAGAGAGTCTAAAACATAATTATATGTGGATGGGAAGATTGCAGGCCTCTAATATGAGGCTATTTAATGCCTCATTTATTCACCTTGATTGCCGTGTACTTCCCTCTGGAAGCAGTCACCCAACCTGCTGTGTCGGGCGTCAAGTCTTATCATCGAAGCTGCAGCGAAAGACACTAAGGCTGAAAAGATACAATGACGGCTTTGACGTCAATGGGCCCTTGACTGTAGAGTTCTGCCATATTCAGTTCATCTTTAAATGTTTCTAAGTAATGTTATAAACCATGTTGTCTTCAGTGACTCCCTAGAAAAATACCTTTTCATCCAGCTTCAGAAATATAGGGTTGCTTTTCCTCCTTTTCCTCCTTTGGCAAAAGGCGAAAATAAAATCCATGATGCCCCAAAGGAACCAAAGGGTTCTCCTTTTGCTATGTTGTGAAACTTTGGTGAGAAAATCCTTGATATGCTGAGAGAGCAAAAGGACAACCATTCACTCCTTCAGCAAAGAAAAATCCATAATGCGCTAAAGGCTCCTTCTTGATCGCGGATTTTCTCACCTACATTTCTGGATTTCATCCATTATTTCCATGATAAATAACATTCCTAACTAACTAAAAAAAAAAAGAAACATTAAAAACATAGACTAAACAAAGGAAAATACATTGCCGGTGGCTTTGTTTACCTAGGACAGAGGTCACTAACTGGCGGACCGCTGGGTCCGTGTCCGGACCCAGGGGTAATCCTGTACGGACCCGGATCTATAATCTATTTATACGGGATCGTCTTTAGGTGCGCAGCTTTTTCAGTGGTTACGACCAACGCCATTGTAAACACAGGAAAAGCTGCGCCGGTATCAGGAAATAAACTGACCAATCGGGTACAGGTTAAATTATCCCACGTGAGAGGGAGAGAACAGCCGCCACAGACGGAGACGCGGAGAGAGAGAGAGTCAAGGGAGACAAGGGAAGCGGGTTCAGAGAAACTGAAAGTGTTTAATTGTTAATTGTTGATTTGTTATGAGATTGTTCTGACAAGGTGTGTTAAAGAAAAATGATGTAGCTGTTGCTACACCTTATTTCACCTTATTAAGAGCTTCATTTGAAGATGTTAATACTACTACAACATATAACACTCTGGCAAGTTGGACATGATGTTCCGGACCTTTATTTGAATATATTTTTTCTGACTGGACCTCTAGGCGTTGTAGTTGAATACCCCTGGCCTAGAGGGTATTGAATGCAGCTTTGAGAACGCTCCGATTGGCTCATGCATCGCGTATAATGTAATTGTGTGAAAAAGGCTAATGCAGTCTATGGATGATGAGGTTTGTAAAGAGTAAAATGTAAGCTAAAATAGTACTTTCTTTAAGAATACATTCTCCTGATTAATAGTCAGATCATCAGATAATTCATCTACTGTTTTATTGCAAAACACAAGATTATGAAACACTAAATATATGCCTATTGTCTGTTATTGACTGTGATTCCTTTAGTGGCTTTAAACACACTCGTTGACAGAGAAACCCATTTAATAATATTGGAAATATCCCCATAGGATTGAGTGTAATTAGTGACCATATGTCCTCTCCTACTGCCACATAATGAAGTGGTTATACAGTATAAATGGGTCGGCAGGCAAACGGCTTGAGGTTTATTTTTTTTTAAGTTATTTAACTTTTTGGTTATTAATTCTGTGTAATTTTTTTTTTTGTTTGCTTTTTTTCACAGACCGCTCCAGCTGACAGCGTGGGTTTATGTGAGCGACAGGTGACGTCCAGTATGAGGCAGTGGCGAAAACTTGTGCTGGCAGGAATGCTGCTCTGGGTTCTCCTCTTCTTTGCCCTCCTTTCTTACTTTCTGGATGCCCATGTGACAGAGCCTCTGTCCTCTTCTGGGTCCATCCTCTCTCAGCACCCGGACACACGGCGCCTCGCCTTCATACAGAACTCCCATCTGCAGCACGCTACCACTTCCATTCCCAGGGACAAGCTGGAACAGGAGCCGGAGTCAGAGCATGAGCCCGAGACTTCTCCAAGCTCCATGACTCTGGAGTCGAGCCTTGAGGTGAGCCACCATCCCAACGTTGCTCCGTACGTCACCTATGGTAGCCAAGAAGTTGGACATCAGGATTACCTTGACCCCCAGAGCCTGGCGGCCTGGTCATCCTTTGGCACGGAAAACATAGGTTCCTATTCCGATCCCGTGGTCCAGAGCCGCGAGAGAACATCTCAGACCACAGAGTATCAGAACAATGCCATCGAGGAAGAAGTGGAGGAAAGGGAAGAAGGGGAAGACGATGATAAGGAAAACGAAGATGAAGACCCAGAAAACAGAATACGCACCAGGAAAAGTGGTGGCAGGGATTCCTCCGACCTGGAGCCGTACAATTTTTCAAAGTCGGCCTCTGTGGTGCAGCGCCTGTGGCGAGGGCGCGCGTCCTCAGGCATGCTGAGCCCTCGGCTCCAGCGGGAAATGATAAACTATGTGAATGCCAACAAACACAACGTGTCCTACCAGGGTCACCGACGAGTGCCGCAGAGTGCCAAGGAGCTGCTGTGTCAGATGAAAGCGCAAGCCGAGCTGAGGACGGTGGACGGCTCGGAGCAACCCTTCTCCTCGCTCGGCTGGGCTAACCTCGTGCCCCCCCTTTCACTCAGACATTTGTATAAGCAACAGGAGAAGGCCAGTTTCAAGACGTGTGCCGTGGTCACCTCGGCCGGTGCCATCCTCCACTCCAGACTGGGCCGAGAAATAGGTGAGTTAATTTGGCCTCAGTTGTTGAAATCAGAGTAAAGAATAACTGTGAAAGGCTACAGCCTAGAATGAGAACTGGCGGCTATATTTTGGCGGTATTAGTGTTGTTTTGGAACTTCTTGTTGTTGCCATGACTTTGGGTGACTAGAGTTTGCTCAAGAGATGGAACAAAATGAGGAAAAAGGCGGTAAATGTAAAAAAGTAATATTGAAAATAAACTTTGTGCTTTCAGAGGGTTTAAAGTACAAGGGGAGAACCCTTTGATGGGGCATATTCAGAGAAGAACTCTTAAGCATTATTGCCATTGTGCGCTATTTGGTTTGGCAACATAATGGTGGAAGTAACAGCTACATTCATAGGAGTGTTTAAAAAGGTTGGGGAAATTCAGTTAGTGCTGATGATTTGTGACAAGACTGACTGACTGAAGGTTTGCGAAACTGTATCAACACCATTATTTGGTGCTTTGTTCATATTTTGCAGTCGGTAAAGAGACCAGATCCAAAAACGTTTTATTTTTTTTAACCCCAGTTGGCATCCTTTTAAAAACAAAAATGAAAACTTACAGAATATCTATCAGTAACTACCGACGTGCAATGATACAGTGAAATACGCATCGACTGTCTATACATTTGCTCTAATCTATTCTTATACTATTTTTAATGTGGTCAAGGAGTGGATTTTTGTTCCCCACATATGTGTGGTTTTAGAACATTTTCCAAGTCAGTCTGAGAAATGGTTCACTAAGGCGTGTGTCATTAACATCAACTTTTGCCAACATTTGGACCACATTCCGGGTGCTTTATTTAGAGCCGTTCCTGCTGTGTCAGGTGACCTGCTGTGCCACGGTGATGTCACAGGAGATAAAAACATAATCGCCAGTAAAGCGGCCTCGGCTCTGCCCTGTATATAGAGGCACTGAAACTGATAACTGAAGTTTGCATTTTAAAGGGGAACAGTAATTCAATGACACAAGCAGGAAGTGTAAGGTCATGAATTCTAGCAGATAAACCAATGTCAATAGTCACTCTGCTCCCTCAATCCTTTAAACCTCGGTGTGATGTGTCTGTAGTTTCGGCGTAGGCGCCTGTGCCGTAGTTAATGGGGAACCGCGGAAATTTTCCATCTGTTAAAAATTAAAGCGTATGGGTGAGGGGAGGGGCCAGGTGGCCCAGAGTTTTCCTTCAGTGAAGAGGTTTATTGTGAGTTGTCTGTAGGAGGTGTTGGGTTTCATTAGAGGAACAGTCTAACATCATAAAACTACTCATGGCAGTAATTTAAAGCATCTGCACCTGGGTACCAGGGAATTATGTCAAGTTAAATAACGGTGGACCAGTAATGAGTCTGTCTCTTATAATGACTGTAGTGTTAGTGTAATGCGTGGGTTGTGTTTTACAATATAATATTGTACTGTGATGCAAGAAACACAGTGCAAATCAACCGATGTTTTGCTTAATCTATGTATGCCTGGTAGATGGGATATGACATTGATGGCAGATTGCATTGGTACATGCAGTATATACAGTCATGGAAAAAATGATTAGACCACTCTGCTAGGACAGAACTCAAGTGTAAGTTAAAGAACTTTATATTTTTAATACATTGCCGTATTGTACATTTACAATATATTCCATGCAAGACTGATAAGAATTTGTTATGAATTGTGATAATGGCACAAGTCCCGGGAGTTGAATCCCATGTTGCTGCGGTGACCGTCAGGTAAATAGTCCCTGTTTCAAGTCAAGCGAGTCATAATAAATTGACTTGATCTACACCAGTTTGTTTGGTCAGTGACAGAAAAGACACTGGGTTTTATCCTCAGTATTAACTTGAACGTGCAGAGAACAGCTGTGGCTTCCTCAAATCCTCAGACTCCTTAGTCATATTTGACAACACGGGGAAGTGACGGCGGTAAAGAAAACAAGGGAATAAACAAGAAATGTCTGTAAGAATTATAAACAACACACATTCTGCCTGCAGATGTGTATAAGAGACAGGGTATTGGTTGTGTTGACAACGACGCCATCATGAAGCACTAAGCACAGAGGACATTAATGGTTGCTATACATGGATTGCTACGTGTACTTTCGTGCACATTTTGGAAACCTCCTTCATAGCTCCTAAGCTAAAGTCAGACAGACAGAATTTTTTTTATTCCGATTGTTAAGATGTGTATAAGAGACAGACATAATGATCCGATATCTAGATTCACAGGCTTACGATCTGATTCAGGAATGATTCATAAAAATTATTAGGCAATCGATCCAGTTTGACCAGATTTGATTCAGTTTGATTCAATCAAAATTTAGTTTTGGTTTAGTTTATTTAAAAGGGGAAAATGCAATTTCATATACATATGATTATACATACAAATGGTAAAATCAGAAAGAATCAGCCAGAGGCTAGTTTTCATCTGTAGTCCACTGGCCATGATGTAAAAAGGCACAGGACATTGTTTTGTAATAAACGAGCGATAGATTCCCTCATTACCTTGGACTTTGCCGAGTTTGCCGAACTGAGGTTGGAAAAAACGTTTGTATTTTATTCTGTCCACTCTGACTACTGGTCGTTCCTGCCGTGCCAGTGTCACCGTCATCATCAGTCAGCCAGTCCCACTCTGCCGTTTCTCTGGGCGACTGCTAAGGTTTGTTGGACCTCCAGTGTATTTGATTGTCGCTCCACAGAGTCGGTAAATTGCGTTGCTTTCATTTATCTTTCCATCCTTCTTGAAAAAAAACCAAATAAAGTCCAAACCTTCGATTTTAAATGAGAAACGCTGTAAATTTTGTCCGTGTTTTCTGCCATGTTGCTAAGAACAGAGTAAAACCCACAACCTGAACTCCAATCAAATCAGCCCACGTCACAGTTCACACACCTCCATAGACGTGTGAATAGATGTATATACCTGTATATGTATATTGGCTGACTGTTCTAGTGTTATCCAATCTTTTTCTGGGGGGCCCGCCCCACACTTTGAAAACCCCTGGTGTAGGCCACAGATTGATAACTGCTCCCAAACTATTAATCTTCACATCCCTAATATATACTTTGTATATATAAGTGCATGCATACAACATTTTATCTAATATAAGTTTTTACTACATAAACACATTCTTTTACTACATGAACACGTTCTTTAAACTACATAGCCCTTAAAATACAGAAGTAATATTTTCTGTTCAGTAGTGTGAAGTGTAGTCGGGCTGGCATGGTCTCACTTCCCTTTTTTTCTTCCCCACTTGACCTGCATTCAGCCTTTTTCTCCAACTTCCAGTCCAAGTCCAACCCTGACAGTTGGAGTTCCTGGCCATCAAAAAGGCAACAACCTCCTCACTACTTTTTTTTTTTTTCTGCACTTCCCACACAAAAATGTACATCAAGGAAAGAGAGAGATTCAGGTGAGAAGCAGAGTTGAAAGATTCCATTCTCACCAGCACAAGTGACCTGCCGTAGCTGATATTTTCACTTGAAGATGAGTGAAGTACGGCCGCTGTACCTTCTACATCACTGTCTGCAGTGCGGCCGTGTTAACATTAGCCCGGGGCTTCTGCTTCTACAGGTTTGACATATTTCTCTGGACAGTTCTCACATTACAAACACTGCGGAGAGAAGTGTCTGGGCTGCTGAACATCTCAGGAAGTTTGGAAGGAAAAGCCAAATTATAAGTTTAGTAGATACACAGCTCCTCTCCGATGGAGAAGGGCAGGAGGTTGATGACCTGGCTCTGATGAGTGTGTGCAGCCAGACATAAACAGGTTGGTTTCACGAGTCTCTCTTTTTTTTTTTTTTTTTTTTACGACAGGCCATAATTTTATTGTTGTCTTTGTGCAAGCAGTCAAAAAGCTGTTTCCTGAAATGGTGACATAATGACAGTGACAGGCTGAGCTGCAGCAAATGAGCCGTTGGGAAGTTGGATCCAGGAAATATATTTTGCAATCTTGACACTTTAATTTCCTTTTTGTGGCCTGGCGTGTTCTTGTGACATATCAATAATACCAACCCTGATGCCAAGGTTGAACAAAGGAAAAAAACAAAAAGCAAAACTTTGTTTTTGACAGTATATTTCCACCGGTACACACTCTTTACCATTTACAGGTAAAAGTTTATTTTTTTAGTTGTATAAAAGAAAAAAATAGAATAAAGCCATAAAGATATTGGCTCACATTGGATATCTGCGTTTATACTGCAATCTTTCTTTTATTTTGTACATTTTTGTGTGAATTTTGTGTTTGACAATTTTGTTTGACTTCCTACTGGCATAAACCAGGTCTATTTCATCTCCTTTCGGCTTGTCCCTTTCTCAGGGGTTGCCACAGTGAGTCAACCATTTCCATCTCCCCCTGTCCTCTGTGTCCTCAGCTCTGACTCCAACTACCTCCATGTCCTCCCTCACTGCATCCATCAATCTCCTCTTTGTCTCCTACCTGGTAGCTCCATATCCAGGATCATTATTTTACCAATATAACCACTGTCCCTCCTCTGACCATGTCCCTCTAATCACCTTGTTCCTGATCCTGTCCATCCATGTCTCTCCTAAAGAAACACCAGCTCTGCCTCCTGTCTTCTACCTACTGTACTGCTAGTGTCCAGGTTTATTTGCATGCTGTTTTTCATATAATTTGGCTGTTATCTAATGTTACCTAAAAATCGTGATGTTTAAACCTGAAAGACAAAGTCACTTGATAAATTATTATTATCAAAGAAATTTGATAAATTAATGTTAATGTTAAATAAAACAGTAAAATGAAAAAGAAAATATTTGCGAAGCACTTTTCAACAATGCACAATATAATAAGAAAATGTCAAAGTATGGTCAAACATTTGTTGCACGTCCTAAATAAAATTGAAATTTTGTGTAAAAGATTGAAATGTGAGGCTTAAACATTGATAGATCCATCCAGTTTTCATGAATTATTGATCACCAATCCTGAAATAATGGTCACTATCGGGGACACGTTGCTTTAATGGTGGCCCCTATTAGGACTTCTTTGCCAGAATGACTACACTTTAGACTATAAGTGTGTCATTATAATAGCATTACTCTTTTAATGAGGCACTGAAACCCAGTTGCGCTCGATCTTTGTTCCCCGAAAATCATTTCAGTCGACAGCGACAGAAACAGGCCCAGACAGGAAATAATTCTATCGGCTTCTTGTAAACCCCAGACTTTCTGTTTAGGGGGAGAACAGTCATATCCAGGTGTGCATGAGTTTCCCCTGACATCAGTCAGCGCTCTCACTGATCTGACCCGTGTCACAGTGACTTCTTAAACCCCATCAGTGCGGTAATGGTTTCAGCTCCGACCGCGAGTGTGAAAAGACATTAAAAGCTTTCGTCAGTGATGAACTCTCACTGCTCTGTCTGCACATGTTTTCCCCACATAAGGTCAAAACAATAGTGTGTTTCTGGCAACAAAAAAAAATAATACAGGGTCGGTCGGTCAGAGTGGGCATCGGACTTGGGTCCTCAAGGCTTCAGAAGAAGCCAGTGCTACGCTTCTGAGCATAGCACTGTCCTGACCCAAATAATTTCCCGTAGACTCAAAAGGTGAGGAGCTCTGTCACCCGGGAGGAGCTTGGAGTAGAGCCGTTGCTCCTCCACATCGAAAGGAGTCAGTTGAGGTGGCTTGGGCATCTACATTAGATGTCCCCTGGACGCCCCCCATGGGAGGTGTTTGGGTCATGTCCCACTGGGGGGAGACCCAGAGGAAGACCTAGGACACGCTGGAGCGACTATGTTGCGTAGCTGGCCTGGGAACGCCTTAGGATCCCCCCCAGGTGAGCTGGAGGAAGTGTCCAGGGAGAGGGAAGTTTGGGTATCCCTCCTCCGAATGTTGCCCCATGACTCCGGATAGGCGGATGAAGATGGATGGATGGATCAATCAAAAGCCACTTGAAGGCTGAGAGTATGGAGCAGTGTGATTTGGGTGTCAGTTATTAAGACTGCTGCTCCTGAGACCTGGTATGGATAATAGGACTAAGATGAATGATTGGTCGATCGAAAGTCATTTTTTTATCTTAAATTTAACGTAAAGTCATGGCCTATGTTTCTGCAGGGAAACTAACAACAAAAGATATGTGATAAATCTTGCTATTTATGGCAAAACATTTTCTGCAGAACTTGCTTTTCAGGGCGTAATAGTCAATAATTCTGGCTTCGCAAGAAGGGGCATGGGTTGAGGTGTGATGGTTCTAGACCAGGAATAGGCAAACTAAGGCCCGGGGGCCAACTTTGTCCAAATTAAATAATTTAATTAGATTATCATTATACTTCTGCATTTTTTTCCCCTGCAATGTCTGCATGTGTCCAGTAGAGGATGTGATGATGAGTACTTGAAATATACAGTTCATGCTTTTATACATGACTTTTACATGCTATTTATTTAAGATCAATCCAAACGATCCATCTTTCTGCTTTGGACCCGGCCCCTGTGCCCAATTTCAGACCAATCGTGGCCCACGTCTGTTCCAATCCAGTCGCTGATTCAACATGGCTGCCTCCATGGTTTTATCAAACGTTGACCATACGGAGGAATTCTCCCTGTCGTCTTCTACAGTGGATCAACAGGGTTTTTAAACATTTATGCTGGAACAGGTTGAAACAAAGAATGATGACAAACTAACACCGCTTATTTATGTGAAGTATTATTTTCTTTTAATCCTTAACTGATTTATTAACTTGTTCCTTTGGGCCACGCCTTCGCTGATCTCCATCCAACTGATGAGATCTGATCCTCTCCTGTTGTTCTGCTGATTGACTAGTCAAACAGATTGTAAGCAGGGTTGAGTCTGTGCCTGCAAGGCTATATGTCTTTGCATTAGAGAGTGTGTGCTGTTGGTTTATAGGCTTTGGCAGCTCTTTGGTTAGTGGGGAGAGTGTGAACTCGGTGACAGATGGCTCTCACTCGAGGAAAGCACAAACCCCTCTTGTAGATAATCAGGTGCTTGTTCTTCTTCTTCTTCTTTCTTTTTTATTTTCTTCCACTCACACCTCGTACACTTTCCCAGCCATTTGCTTCACTTATTTTCTCAGAAAGAAGTTTTCTATAAAGAAAAAGCAGAACCCGTGTTTAGCCGTTGCTTCACTACTTTTTCTATATGTTCAGCCATGAAAGTGTTGTGGTCATGACTTTTGGTTTTGGTCACATCAACAACAGGATGCGACCATTGTTGGAGGAAGTCTGAACTGACGCGAACTGACACTGACACTGACCGATGTGATGCACACATGCAACAGTAAACAGCAGTACCATAGGTCATAACTCAGCTCCTCATTGTCGTTTTCTTTTTAAATTAAGCCTATGTTTTGCCAACAAACTTTGTCCATCTCTGCATAACTACCATTTCATTTTCCCTTTCACACATGTTCAGATGTATTTAAGTCTCATCTTTAGTTATTTGCTGAAAAACAGCCTCTCAGTCGTTAGGATACATTATATTTTGACGTTTTTACTCTTGAAAAGGCAGGTTTCAGAAATGGTATCCTAAAGGTTTCCCAAGGGCTTGGGGGACCTTGCTTGCTAACAGCAAAATACACAACCTAAAACCAAGCCTATTCATGTGACTAAGAGGAACTTTATCCCAAACTTGATGCTGCTGGTAGCTCCATCTCTAGGATCATTCTTCTATCAATGTATCCACTGTCCCTCCTCTGAACATGTCCAAACCATCTCAATCTTCCTCCCTGTCTGTGTTCCAGAGGCAACATTCCTCCAAAGTGGAACTATTCCTACATTTAGCACCTGACCAGCATTCTGAATCAGCAAAACTGTTAACGACGCTCTACTGCATAGTTTGAGCTCCATCCCAGTTCCTCGACAGCTTGTAGAAGGTAGTTACACCAATTCCAGACACAGATGTGGAGTCTCAGCTGAAGGCATTACCTTCCATCATTTAATATTTACAGTCTAACCAGAAACAGCATGTTCTCGTTAGAAATGCAATGCGGCAGGTGCGTTTGATTGGAGATGTATAATGTGGCAACCGGGTGGTGCAGCAAATCACCAGCGTATTTCCCTACAGCTGTTCATCCGCCTCTCACTGTTTCACACGCTTACAGAAAACGCCAGTAGAAAATATCGATTACTTTAGAAAAATTACTGGAAAAAAAAGTCTATTGAAGTAATGGGAGCAACAACCTGGTCTCACTGGATGTTCCCGTTTGCTGACTCAGCATTTTAATGCTGATCCCTCGTTGCACTGTTAGAAAAGTTACTCAGCTGATTAAAAAAAAAAAAAAGAAACTTTATTCAGTGAATTTAAAGTTTGTTTCCTTTTTCTGGTGTATACACACAATGAAGAGAGTTCATCCATTTACCTTCATCCTCTTATTGTTACCTGGTCTCAGGGGCAGCTGTCTCCACGACTGTAACCCAAATCACACTGCACCAAACTTTGGGTGATGAGCCCACATATTAGAATGAAACCTTAAGACACAATGTTTTTAATTTTTTATTTCCTCAATTTTGGTTTTTAGACTTGGTATGAAATCTAAGTGAACTTGTCCTTGTTTCCACACTGTAGAGTTTTGCCTAAACCTTCATAAAAAAATAAAAAAAACAGTGAAAGATGACACATCGCCCACAAACGACAATGTGAGAATGGTAAACTTGTGTGTGGATTATCTTAAAATACTCACACTGCCAACAGCTGTGGCGGTTTCTTCAGTGTTTTGTTTTCGTAGGGATTTTGTGATGGCAAAAGGCTGCCACCATGTGGCTAAAATGGATACAGGCGCAACAAAGGGAATAAAAATGCAACTAAATACAAATAGAATTAGACAAATATTAATCAAACCAAACATCTAGACATTTAATTATATTCTCACCTATTTAACACCACCAGTTATAATATATATTTTCATTAATTTAATTTCAATTCAGTACAGCACCATCCCTTCCCACATAATCTTTAATAATTCCACCAATCACAGGAAGGCTCACAGTATGCAGCAGTGTGATTTGGGTGAAAGTGATGGAGACTGCGGCCCCTGAGACCTGGTAACACAAAAGGATAAAGAATGAGTTAAAAAATACAATTCCTAATTAACTGGTCGGAGACCATAGCTGGTCAGAGGGTGAACTACGACCTTAATCGATGAGATCATGGTTATAATAGTTATAATAATACAAACACTGGTCGTTCTTATTATAATTCAATTCAGTTGAAACAATTGTGCGCAATTTACAGCTTTTGGTTAAGTAGTGTTTTGGCGACCTCCAGTGGAAATGTGGAGAAGCATCTCTAATTGAGAATACAATATTTTTTTTATATGGCACACATGTTCTTAACATGAAAATAAAACCAGACTTGATTTTTCAGTCAACCCTTGACCAACTGTGCTTTGAGAATCTCAGTTTTATCAATATCAGTCATATTAATACGTCACATAATGATCTAAGGCTATTGAAAAACTCATTAAATGTAAAACAGACCCTCACTCAACTAATGAATGACTTTTCTTTCAGCACAGAGTTTCTTAAAGAATTGAAATTAAATTCTTTATATTATTATTATGGTTATTTTAATCACTCCCCCATCTTTGGTTAATAGTACAAGGACATTTTATTATCGTCCAAATGAAATTATGCCAATTTCAGTAAGACCTGGTGGAGTGTCATTGTCACGTCACTGGCAGATGTTGAAATCCGACTTGGCGAAAATGATATGACACAGAGAGTTTATTTTGAAATGATGGCCTTTGCTTTAAATATAGTCTGAGTGGGGAACATTCATCATGTTCTTTTCTCTTGACGATTCATGTCTGTTTGTGTACAAAGTAAAATTACAAGTGGTTAATGGAAGTGGAGGATCACTTAAAAAAATCTAATCATTGTTGTCACTCATGGCAGAAAAACAAAATCCAGCAATTTAGTTGTTAGAAAAATTGCCATCATTGAAATGATTCCAATACTAGTTATTGTTGTTTTCTTTTTACTTTGATAATAATATAGTTAATTAAATAAAAACAATAATAATGTTTATTCAGAGGACAAGAGGCAGAGCTGGTGGTGGCAGAGTTAAAGATGCTGAGGTTCTCTTCAGGAGAGACAAGGATGGACAGGATCAGGAATGAGGTGATTAGAGGGACAACACAGACAGGAAGGTTTGGAGAAAAAGCTAGAGAAGACAGATTGAGATGGTTTGGACATGTTCAGAGGAGGGACAGTGGATACATTTGTAGAGATGGAGCTACCGGGTAGGAGACAAAGAGGAGATTGATGGATGCAGTAGTAGAGTGGAAGATACAGAGGACATGGTGAAATGCATGAGTTGACTCACTCTGGCAACCCCTGAAAAAGGGACAAGCCGAAAGGATGATAAAATTCTATAATCATTTTGTTGTTACAGGTCAAGCAAATATATTTCAAAATATTTTATACGCACCATATGATGTAAAGAGCGTCTGTCCATGAAATCGTGATAATATGCAACATTATTTACTCAAAATGCACTTTGTTAATATTCTGTTATTGCGCTTTTCTATTTCATTACTGTTGAACATGTAATAGTGATAATGAAACCCAGAGGTTATAATATATCATATATTATCATATATTATCATTCAGTCCTGTTGTAACCACCAACCCTTCAGGGTCTCACCATAACGCTGGAGCTCCACTGCCCTGATTTAGAGTCTCCTTTGAACCGCAGCCCAACCTGCAATAACAAACTAGTGTGTGAAGCGGTGGTGATAATCACACAGTATCAGCATTGACAGCAGCCATGGGCTCATGCAGGTTTAATCTGACTGACCCTGGTGCACAGACCCTCGTGTTACATTAATACACCTCAGTGACAGCATATGAATAATGCTCCTTTTAATGAATTCTTTTCCCCTGTTTGTCCACGTCCGGCGTGAGAAAGACGGTGTGTAGGTTCACCAATTAATATTGACCACTCGGCTAATTCCACTAATTATTCAAGATCGGTGTTAGAAAATCACACTCTCGCTGGATGCATGTCGTACATGGTTTGAAGAAAAAAAAAAGAAGAAAATATGGGACGTGAGCAGTTTTCATTAGTTGAAGTTCAAGCCACCAGAGCTTTGACGGGTCGGAAACATGATCATTAGAGCAGGAGAAATTCCTACAGTCTGTACACATCAGCGTAGCGCACGGAAAAATCTCAGTTTACTCATGTCCGCCTCGTTATTAAATTTTTATATCATATTAATATAAAATATCTATATCTATATGTATCTTAAATTTTTTCCGTAACGTAGCAAACGCAGAAAGTGGTTCTATTAAAACACAGCATGGACTGTTATGTACTTTTTAATAGTAAATTACTGTAATCAGCAGTGCTAGTTGAAGTTAATCAACATTGTGTAATTGTCTGGTTATTAGAGTAAAAATATATGCTAGGGAAGATGTGCGTTTCAAGAGTTGCAGGGAAGGATGCAAGGGCATTCAGGGCATAGACAAGGCCAGTGAGTCAGTGGTGATGTGTGCTGTCAGAGTGGCTGATGGGTTCAAGGTAGGGCTACAGTTACGTTAGTAAGCGTGTTGATTGACAGGGTGACAGAGGAGGTCAGGCAGGAGGCTCCGTTGACCGTGGAGTTTACAGGTGAGATTTGAATCCGTGGTGAGAGTGAAAACGACTCTTAAGGAGGCGGAGGTTTGCCCCGCAGGGAAGAGGTGATTTTATGTGATTAATGTATAACAGGATTTATTACAATGATTGAAGTCAGTTGGTTACTGTGATAATAATCAGACCAAATCAACATGAAGTGCAAGCAGTTAGAAGGATTTGATGATGACTCATAGTGATGAAGTCAATATAGGGGATGAGTCAAACTGGTGAATACAGTGTCTGTCTGTTTCATGTCTGTGGAATTCTCTACCTGTCTGTCTGTCTATCTATCAAAAGTATAGATAACTGTTTAACTTTTACTCTCAAACACTGTTGAAAGTTTTGGCCCTGTCGTTTCTCCTTTAATATAAAACAGTATTGTTTTATTTTCCTTATGAAGGAACTAACACTAGGGAAATAAACTGCACTGAAAAACAAAAGGTCACAGGAGTGAAGCAGAATATCGTTCTAAAGGTTGACAGTGTGACTTCAGGGAAATATGAAGTCTCCACTTGCTGATGTTTGGAACTTTATTTAATCAGCCAAAAATTGAAAAATTGGAAGAATGAATTTGTAAAAATGTAAAACTAGTGAAAAAAAAAAAACTATTTAATTTGCTGCACTTAAAAATAAAAATAGCCTTGATTTTATATTGTTGCTGCAGGCCTAGACATTTCTGCCGAGCTGTGTTTACAGTACAACAGTGGACCACAAGGGCAACCTCAAGGTCAGACTTGTGGATAGTTTGCCCGGGGCAGGTTTGTTGTGAATGTCAATCAGCACAGTTGGAGTTGACCGGTGGCAGTGATGGAGAGTGACCAGAGGAGAATCATTTGTTTTGTTGTCAGATCAGTGTGTGGATG
The DNA here is from genome assembly GCA_016785265.1 of Paraplagusia blochii. Lineage (NCBI taxonomy): Eukaryota > Metazoa > Chordata > Actinopteri > Pleuronectiformes > Cynoglossidae > Paraplagusia > Paraplagusia blochii. The sequence continues at coordinate 79,710 of JAFBJS010009234.1, read as the reverse complement.
AGAGTCGCTGGAAGAATTGACCAGAGGACAGAAATCACCAGTCTGTTATTGTTACCAGTGCCATCTGTCTTTTTGACAGTTTTACAGATGCAGAGCGCAGAGGGAACCCATCAGTCACTCTGACAGCACGTCTAACCACTGTCTTGTTGTCCTTGGTCATGTCCTGCAGTACTCTCGCACACTTTCCCACCACTGACCTTCTCACACAGTACCACTGGCAGCCTATCGTATGCAACCTTGAACCCATCGGTCACTCTGATAGCACATTTACCTACAGTCTTGCAAGCTTTATGTGACTTGGAGTACTCCCACATACTCTTTTAGCTCTGACCTTCTCATACAGTACCACAGCTCCTTAGGTGTTCTATGATATTCTTTCTCCATCGTCCACGGAAACACAGAGCATCTTTCAACATTCTGACCTTCTCTGGACTTTCCTACCAGCACTCTCAAATCAATAACAGCATCCGTTGTACTTTTGCCTGCGCGTATTATCAAACCACTGCTCGCCGAGCTCTACCGCCAGCCTTATGACGGCAGCCAACTGTTTCTGCCATGTCTACAGATATAGTGTATTTATATTATCTCCAAGGTCCATTTAATGCCCGGGGCTACGAGATCAGCCACATTCATAGCATCTGTTTCATCCCTTGGTGATGAACACAGGATATTCTTTTCCTCTCGCACATGAGATAAGACATGAGAAGACATGGGAGTCTTCTGAGAAAAGTCCTATTACAGTGGCCTGCCTCGGTCTTCAATGCTTTTGAGAGATGCTTTTTTTAATATATTGCTAAATAAATTCCTCTGGTCTTTGGACTTTTTTTTTCTGCCATTTTTATCAAGAAAGCAGAGCTAATTTGTAAATTCAACTTTGTGTAGTGTATAAACATTTTCTGAAAATTCAGAATTGCTCATGAGGCTTCAACTTGATCAGACCTGGGCAATTATTTTGACTAGCGGGCCACTGGTGGTACTAAAATTTGAGTCATGGGCCAGGTCAGGATCAGAAAGATTTAAGTCTCTTTTAGGCCATCTATTGGGGAAATGCTGGCTTGACAGGGAAAAGGTAGAAGGACAGCAATATTATAAATCAACAGTATAATTTGGACAAGTTTGGCGGGCCTGTTTAAAATGGCAAACGGGCCACATCTAGTCCCCCGGGCCTTAGTTTGCCCAGGTCTGAACTAGTGGTTAAGGAAGCAGACAGGTTTGCAAGGCCCCCGGTTCCAATCCCCCTACTGTCAAGGTGTCCTGAGTATGGTATTGTCCCCACACACTGCTCCCCGGGCGCTGGCTCAGTTAGCTGCCCCCTGCTAACTACGGTGATGGGTTAAATGGAGAGGAAAAAGCTCTTTCCATCCATCCATCCATCCATCCATCCATCCACTTACAATTCTTCATTTTCCTCACTTTTTCCTTGTCATCCATAACATCCCAGGGTTCATATTCTGGAAGCCAGTAACACAGTGGAGAACATTCTGATGTATGTGATGGGTTGAATTTAATGGTTTGGTGCAACCTGTGGTAAAGACCTTCAGAATGCAAGTCTGTTGTGCTGTACCTGAAAGTTTTCATCCTATAAAAACAACAACTCTTTATTAACATGTCAAAAGAGGATTTGTTTATCACTATTAAATAAATTGTTCACAAAATTCTATCACGTAGAGGACATAATACATACTGCGCCACACTGTACTATACTTTCCCATGCTTTCTCCACATTACTTTATTGTATTTCACACCACAACATAAACTATTACACTATAACTACTAACCGTACCAGACTTGATTGATGTGATATAACTCCGTATGTCACTGCATGTTGTGCTATAATACAGTAGTTATTCTATACTGTACTCTACTATACTGTGCTTTACTATGTTATGTTACTTCACTGCAAGCTACGTTTTAGCACTTTTATACAACACTGTGCCTAAAACTATATATACTAAACATACGAGTATTCCGTGTTATGAGTATGCAGATGCCGCAGGATTTTTTTCTATACGTGTGTATATATATATATATATATATATTACCTTGTTCTAACAGTTATACAAACTGTTTTATTATTAATAATGTATGTTATTAGCATATTTGTTTATGTCTTGGTGATGAAGTATAGTTCTAAAGGGCTTCTAAATGCTATTACCCCAAATTGCCACTAGAGTGAACTGTGCTCTTGTCTGTGAGTCTGTGACTGGTGGCATCATGTTGTCATAGTGACTTGAATTTTGCAACTGAACCTGGGATCCCAAAGATTAAACTAGTGGAAAGGCCTCTGCCACCATTGTCATTTCATAAATGCTCAAAACATTGTACACTGCAGATGATTCGATCTGTGATGAAAACTATAGGATTTTTCTAAAACTGTGGAGGGCAAATCTATAAAACCACAGAGAACTTACAATTCAATTATTCACTGGTGAAGCACACAATGCTATACTGTAGTACAGCACAATACACCAATCTGTGAAAATACAGTTACTGTGATGGACAGAAGTTGAGATCATTATAGTGAATATATTTTCTGATGCACCTGCATCATCAGCACATTATCGACCAAGCAGTCGATCCACACTGGACTCTACGAGTGAGAAAACTGCATTGGACGAAATTCAATAGTGCAACGAAGAACGTTCTCCGTTTCAATACTCACATTGATCCCGAGCAGCGTTTACAACTGAGTTCATCCAACAGGATCATTGGCAGCATCGTTGACTTTGCTTTCACATTCACATCAAGGTGGGGGCCACAAATTATCATTCCACGGGCCATAATTGGCCCACCCGCCACAAGTTTGTGACCATCGTGCCAGATTAAGATGGTTTGGACATGTTCAGAGGAGGGACAGTGGTTGTATTGGGAGAAGATATGCTAGACATGGAGCTGCCAGGTAAGAGACGAAGAGGAAGGCCAAAGAGGAGATTTATGGATGCAGTGAGGGAGGACATGGAGGTGGTTGGAGTTGGAGTTGAGGATGCGCAGGACAGTGTGAGATGGAAATTATTGACTCGCTGTGGCAACCCCTGAAAAATGGGATAAGCCGAAAGGAAAAGAAGAAGAAGAAGAAAAAGTGTCAAATCATTCAATTTTGGATTTTAACCCAGGCACCAGAACCATGGGTTCATGGCTAAGGAGATTTTTTTGATTTTTGATCTCTTCCAGATAGTTGGGGAACTCCTGGCATGACGGTCAAATATGGCCGACTTTCATTTTTCTAAGGCAGCGTTCCATAATGACTAAGACACTGATGGTTGTTGCTCACTGACCTGTTAATTCACACAAGAGCCGTAACACGTTTCTCACCGTGTACAAGTTCGTTTGTAGTTCACAACACAGAGCCTTTGTTTTATTAAAGTGCTCCACCACCTGTGTTGACAAGTCATCACACATAAAGGCGTCCGGTCATAATACATTCATGATTTGTGCTTTACTATCCAATGGCTGCCTTTGTAAAAAAAACAAAAAAAACAACAGTTTTTATTTAAAGCAATGGAATAAAAAACAACGGCGGTTTGTCCTTTGATTTTTATAGTAGATAAAATCAGCTTCATGGAGGTTTTTAATTTTGTCATATGAAATTTGTTTCTTGATTTATTTTTTTTAACATCATCTGATTAAGCAAGCGTTCGGTCTTTCAGTTTCTAAGAATGCGGTGTTCTAAACACAGCTGATTTCCAGGAACTAAACAAACAGCTAGAAAGTGGGAAGAAAAATGACATATACGTATATAGATATAGCAATAACAGGAAACAGAATAACACAGAAAACCCAGTCAACGCCTTGCTTCAGAGGAAGAACACAACATTCAGGAAGTGCAGATACAATAAAAGGAAGAGGAGAAAATTGACCTCGCTGACAGAGCTGGATGGAACATTCAACACATGTATATTTTCTTAATAATGCAAATATTTCCCCAACCTTCCACCTGTGTCTGACATTATCAGACTTGCCAAACAGTCCTTAAGTTGAAGATGCATGAATAACCATTGTGCGCATCATTTATTTTGCTTTATAAATATGGTAAAAAAAAAAAGATAGCTCAGCTATAGAATCGTTTTTTCTTTCCAATTCTGTAGTTTTCTATAGGCATGTAGAAATCAAGGTCAGTTTGCTATACATTTGCTTCAGGGGGCGCCATCTGTGCTTTGCCTTTCAGACTCCCATGATGCAGTTCTACGCTTCAATGCCGCTCCTACGGAGGGATACGAGAGAGACGTGGGGAACAAAACCACCATTCGAATCATCAACTCACAGGTGAGTGTGCAAGGTTCTAAGCCCGGCCGACACTTGACCTGAGATATCGATGTTTGTAAGTAACGTGTTCATCAATCGTCAACGTGATGAAAACCTTAAATTTGGTGAAACAATTTTGGTGTTTTGCAACCAATGTTGTTTTACTGACAGATGTAATTTACTTTTCCAATTCATTTTCAATTCTACTTATAATTACTTTTTTTTTGTCTTCAGTTACACCGCATCTAATGCCTACAAATTGTTACTTGGTAAAACATTAACCTTTGGAATGTGCCTTATATTCTAATTGCCCATGTAGAACGACGGCGCTCAGACAAATAGGCCAGACCAATTGGGTAATGAGAATAACTAATTGTTAGAGCCTACAGGCTGATAACTATCTTTCGGCGCCACATGGTTCACTGCAGCTATTATGACTCCATCATGTGGATGATACACTGCTAGTATTTATCTTTCTGTTCCACTAATATACATACTCAATATGTATCTGTCAATCATATCTAACTGTTTTACTATGATAGAAGAGTTTGGGTGTTGGGAAGTGAAGGGAAAGGTTTACGGCAGTGTTCCCAACCACTGGGCCGGGGACCGATACTGGTCCATGGGTGAATTGGTGCCGAGCGGCAGAGAAATAATGTTTCCTTCTGGCTAATGTCTCATCTGGCTATTACTTCAACTTGATCCATACCCATATCAACAAAAGAACTGAACATTAGAATGGCTAGGATTCCATCATCAATAATGCAACTATATTTTATTAGGGAATGTTTTCTCATTGAAGACAACAACAATAAACTCAAAATGACGCAGAGACATTGATACAAGATTCTGGTAGCAGATAATTATAGGCTGTGTGCACTTGAGAAATCCTTGTTGTGCTCATGCACAGTTAATTCGGGTAGGATGATTTTATAGGTAGGAAAATATTTCAGAACAGAGGAAATTTAACTTAGGTAAGTGGTGTTTATCTGCCACAACTTAACGACCGGTCCATGAATATAGTACGAGACATTTTAACCGGTCCGTGGCGCAAAAAAGGTTGTTGAACACTGGATTACAGGACAGTTGTGAGACCAGCCATGATGGATGCATTAGAGACACTACCAATAGGCAGAGGACAGGGATGGAGGTGGAGGAGTGTAAGATGATAAGATTCTCTTTAGAAGAGACAAGGACGGACAGGATCAGGGATGAGGTGACTAGAGGGACAACACAGACAGGAAGGTTTGGAGAAAAGCTAGAGATGCTTTTTCTTGATGGTTTGGACATTTTCAGATGAGGGACAGTGGATACATTGGTAGGCGGTGTTGGCCTAGTGGTTAAGGAAGGTCCCCGGTTTGAATCCCCCTACTGCCAAGTTACTTCTGAGGTGCATTGATCATGGTATCTGCCCCACACGCTGCTCCTCGGGCAGCTCAAAAGCTGCCAACTGCTCACTTCGATGATGAAAAGGAGTTTAATCTTTAATTTTAGGAATGATTCTAGAGATGGAGCTACCAGGTAGGAGACTAAGAGGAGATGATGGATGCAGTGAGAGAGGACATGGAGGTAGTTGGAGTTAGAGTCAAAGACGGAGAGAACAGAAGGAGATGGAAAACCTCCATTTGCTGTGGCAACAGCTAAATAAAGGACAGGTCGAAAAGAAGAAGATGATATTTGTGGTTATAATTATGGCAATAATTCATTCTCAACATTTATCACCATTAACCACAATCCATATATGCCTTGTGACCAATAGGATTAGAAAATGTAATCATCAATGACAACGACAAGTAAACCTTTTGTGCCACAGTCCGTATTGACGTTACCTCAATTTCTTAATTATTCAAAAATCAAATTTAAAGAAAAAAAAAATCTACAAACTGTTAGCCATTATATATTTATCTGGATTACGCACCAGTGGGTTTTTGCTAACGCTGCATGGCCCTTGCAGCGTTTGACCTGTTTACTTTTACTTTTGTTTAAGGTTATATATAATGTTCTATACAGTTCATATTGTAATGGTGTTTTTTAATAATTTTACCACAGATTCTAGCCGATCCAAGACACCGTTTCAGCACCAGCTCCATCTACAAGAATGTGACTCTGGTGGCCTGGGACCCTGCACCTTACGACATCAACCTGCACAAGGTACTTTTTCCTGCCAAACCTTTTGAGCACTGGATCTTGTCACCTATGACATGTCCATGAACATATCAACAGGGCAACTTTCATTTATGCAAGTTATGGTTGGTAAACTTGTAGCTGACTGTTGTAGGATTTGTCAATAATGATTTAGTGTTTATAGTTGTGACAGTTTTGTGTTGTCTTTTAGTTTACCATCTGCAGATAATCAAGTTTGATAGAAGCGTGGCAGGGCTCCTCCTTGGGGAAGGCTATAGTTGTTGACAACACGCAAACGTATAATGTATATGTTTATAGATCTGAACCTGGCAACTCTCTCTTCTGTGTGCTCTCTTGTCATTTTCCCAAACAGCCATCTGCAGAAAAAACATGAGAAGTATTGATTTATGTGTTTTGTTCTATAGAAATATCACAAGGTTGCTCCGTGGGGAAGGTTCTTTCTTGTCTGGTCTGTTGTGTTCCTCCTGCTCTTATCTCTCACTCAGTCCTTCTTTATCTGTCTCTCCTTGAAACTGTCCTCAAATGACTCACGTTAAATTTTTATGCAGCAAATGTTTTTGCAAAACATAGTATAGAATGTAATTTATTCTCAAGGAATGTCTTCGTTAATATATATATATATATATATATATATTGCAGCTAATTTTACCAGAATTAGTGTGATACCAGACTGAAGGCATTCTATAAAGAACTATGAGAAGTATTGATTTATCTGTTTTGTTCTATAGAAATATCACAAGGTTGCTCCGTGGGGAAGGTTCTTTCTTTTCTGGTCTGTTGTGTTCCTCCTGCTCTTATCTCTCACTCAGTCCTTCTTTATCTGTCTCTCCTTGAAACTGTCCTCAAATGACTCACGTTAAATTTTTATGCAGCAAATGTTTTTGCAAAACATAGTATAGAATGTAATGTATTCTCAAGGAATGTCTTCGTTAATATATATATATTTTGCAGCTAATTTTACCAGAATTAGTGTGATACCACACTGAAGGCATTCTATAAAGAACTGTGTACAACATAAACACACTACTTCAATATAAGTTATGCAAAAATGACACATTAATTTTTTTAACCATTTTGTCTGAAACAGTCCTATGATTCTTTGTGCAGCATTTGATGTAAACAAGAAATGTCTTGTGTTGGACAGAAGAACTTTCCAGAAACATTGATTAACATTATAAACCAGGCTCATTCAGCCTCACAACAATAGTCAATATAAATGGGCACAGATAGAAACAGCTGCAGTATAAGAGTAAAAAGACCTCTTTAATGAGAGAAAAAAATATTTCAACATCGTCACAATTTAAACGACTCGGCGTTTCACTGGCAACTGACAAGAAATACTTATTTTGAACACAAATATGATTAGTCCTGACATAGCACAGCTACAGAAACTCCACACGTTTAGTAAAAACAGCGTCTTGAACGGTGAAAAAACGTCTCGTTCTCCAAGACAATGAACTCTGTGAAGTTTGTCTGATTTCTTTTGCTTTTCTCTGTTCTTTACCGTATTTAACTCAGTCTCTAAGAGAGAGAAAGAGAGACAGTGGCTGCTGCTGTGTTGTTTTTCTTTATTTCTCTGCATAAAAACGCCTCATGATAAAGTGTTAAAATCTTAACCCATCCTCACATGACCAGCTCCTTGCAGTCATTAAGAATTACAGTTTTCTATCCACAAAAAAACTCCAGACCACTGACATTTACTGTAGCACTGATCATTGTTGTTGTTGTCCCTTTAAGATGACATCATTAATCAGGTGCCGGTCAGAGCGTCAGTAGTACTGACTCAGTACCCCATGATGAAGTTCAGCGTATTTGCCGAAGACCATGGCTTTGCAGCGTCGGATTATGAATATCGGTGGAAAAATCGATATCGATGTGATCCGATATTAAAAAGTTTGCTTATATATCGGCCATCCTTAGTTATAATAATTATCACTATGATCAAAATACAAACTTTAGATGGAAATCAGCCCCGCAGCATCTGTCGTAGGTTCAGGCCGCTGGCTGCTGTTCTGCACACACAGAGCATGGTTTGTAATTTCTATTCTGCCGAGAGAACAGTCATTAAAATGCCTTCTGTAAGTGTTTACATTCTTCTGTCGTTCTGGGAATGCTCTTATTCATGCCTGGTGTTTGTTTAAAAATCTTGACGTTTGTGTAAAGAGAATTATGTCTATGCTCCTTTAGTGGGAACAGCAGCAGCAGCAGCATCTCAGCAGCACTTATGAGAGTATCAGTAAAGAGAATCAGTAAAAAAAAAAACAAGCGATAATCTATACTTTCACAGTTGAATCTTTGACAAACTCACCAGTACAAAAACAGTTTGAGTCTAAGAACAATTTAGTTGTGGTATTAAGATTTTATTTGTTGAAAAGAATTGCAAGATTGGCATAAAAAGAAAAGAATGAAAATGATTTTATTCCTGTTTCTTTTTTTTTTTGTTTTAATTTTAGTATAGACGTATAGACGTATAGATGTGAACAATATTTTCATAAAAATGTTTTACTTCCATGGCAGTGGTACGCCAGCCCAGACTACAATCTCTTTGGTCCATATGTGGAGCATCGCAAGCTGCATCCTGACCAGGCCTTCTACATCCTTCACCCCAGCTATCTGTGGAAGCTCTGGGACATGATTCAGGACAACACTCAGGAGAAAATCCAGCCCAACCCTCCCTCATCTGGCTTTATAGGTAAGGACATGGACAGACCTTGTATAAATGGACAAGAATGTCGTGGGCCAAGTGTCCAATGTCCTATTTATTGCCATTTAGACTACTATATATATATGCATGTTTGAAACTGTTAATGTAGAGCAGACATGGAAAAAATATGGCCCAGATCCATGGTCCTTTTGGCATTTCAATCAGGCCCACCATATTTTACAGATTCGCAGAGGGACAAATAAACATTTTGTTAATCTTATCCTATTCAGTTCTGTTAATATCATATAATTTATTAATATTATATCATTATTGTTATACGTCTACCTGTCTCTGCCTTGTCACCAATAGATGGCGCAGAAAGGCTGGAAGCATTTTAGCTTCAGTCATTTATTATAGTTCAAAATATTTATTAGAAACTCAGTTTTTAAAATGGTAAAAAAAAAACAGGGATGTACTGCAATGCTGCCATCTGCTGTGGTTTACTTAAATACACAGCTGTTTTTCCCCAAATCAATTTTTTTTGGGCACACATCATTTCATGAAATCCAAGTACTGCGTTTTCATGTTTTCACGATCCGAGGAAAAACCGATGACCTTTCTTACAGACAGACCCAGTGGTTAAGGAACAGACTTGGTATGTTTCAGATTTTAGATAATATTTAAAATTTTAAAGATTTTAAATAATATGGCAATATCATGCATTCTTAGTAAAAAAGGTTATAGTTAAGGAAGATATACAGTGGACAGTTGCAAAACTTTGTGAGACACTTGTTTGGATATTTCTTTATGTTACTTTGGGTTTGAAAAAGTGATTCCCATCAAGATGCTTGTGTTGTTTGGTGTTAGTTGGCACAGAAAATTTGTGAGAAACTGATCGAAACTACACTTCAGGGCTGACCCTCGCCTTTAACTTTCAGGAGTGTGAAGTAGCCTTTCCTCCTTGGTATCTGCTTTACCATCTAAGAGGTCAGTGTTTGACGTCAGTCTGGCTCAGTGCTTCTCAAATAGTGCGCGGGCTAATGCTAACCCCCTGGGCGGCCCGGTACAATACTAAAGGGGTGTGACCCTGCTATTATTTATAGGGGGGGTGGCGTAACAGAAAATAATTGAGAAGCACTGTTTTTGTTCATTAACGCAGTAACTCAAACATACCTACTTGCCGAGTCATCAAATATTTAACTTTGGGTACACGGTTTGTTGTCATGCAGTGTAGATGATACACATTCAAAAACAATGATATTGCTCCTCAGGGAATCCATCTAAGAAAGTCTTCGTTGCCATTGTCTGCCTTGAGAGCTGCTTCCACGCTGACGATAGATAAGACATCTTGGGTCGTTCAAGAGGGAATTATTGTGATTGATTTATGTATTGATGAACCAATAATCACTCTATTCCATTTTCAGCCTCCTCACTCCGTTTCATTTGTGTTATTGAAGGAACGTTGCTCAAAAGCTCTTACTTAACCAGCTTAAGGAAATGCAGCTGGTTTGGGCATTGATGTTAAAGTCTGTTCTGACATTTAGATAATTCCCGATGAGTTTGCGCAGCGCAGACTACACAACGCAATCATGCAGTTCAATATCCAGGCAGTGGCGCGACTTTAGCAAACATTCAAGTCCTTTTATCAATTTTAATATATCTCACCTAGCTCAGTGGATCTCCAACCTTGATATTCGCCCTGAAATGAAACCACTTCATCTTAGCCTATCTGACAGAGCTGGGGCTTCACCTGGAAGACTAATGTCCACTAGCTAAATGGACGTTTCTGAAGAACCCAACACACTCAAATGTTTCCCTATCAATTTCACCAAAGTTTGCTCGATTCTACGAGATTCTCAGCATAAGGGTATATTTTGATCATTCATTCTGTCATTCATGGGAGACTAAATCTATAAACTATAACGTTGCCTTCGTTCCAAGGTTTCCTAATGGTGATACTAATATTGTGGCCCCTTTTTTTTGGTGTGGTGTGTTCTTTACGGTCTGCTCTGCGAGTATGGTGTTAGATAAGGTGTTAGGTCCTTGTAAAACCCCAGCAGGGGCTTGGTTCGCGTTGCTAGCAGTTTTTTCTCTAATCGTGGCAGAATTATGTCGCTTAGTTCACAGTTCACAACCATGTGTTCCCACACTGTGAGATCCGATGATCTGGTGTGAATATACACACCTTAAACGGTACAGTCATACATGACGTAATATAATGTTAAAAAAAAGAAAAGGAGGAGATTGTGGATTTTTAGAAGTGAGTTTTATTGACAGTTGTTCTTCTTCTTTTTCTTTCGGCTTATCCCATTTTTCAGGGGTTGCCACAGCGAGTCAACAATTTCTCATCTCATCCTGTCCTCCGCATCCTCAACTCCAACTCCAACCACCTCCATGTCCTCCCTCACCACATCCATAAATCTCCTCCTTGTCTCTTACCTGGTAGCTCCATGTCACGCATTCCTCTCCCAATATAATCACTGTCCCTCCTCTGAACATGTCCAAACCATCTCAATCTGTCTTCTCTAGCTTTTTCTCCAAACCTTCCTGTCTGTGTTGTCCCCCTGATCACCTCGTTCGTGACCTTTTTTTGACAGTTGATGTAAAAAGACAGACAAATGTAAAAATTAACAAAATATTGTTGTGTTCCACTGATGAGGAGGAGGAAGAGGAAGATGCCAATAGAAGGAGATGTGCATTTTCTTACAGTTACTGCCACAAACAAAAACTCATTACTCTGACAACTTGAGTCATTCTCTTAGCAGACACAGACAAAGATTAGTTGACGATGACAACATGTATGGACCAGGAAATGTCTTGGCAGATGTGGTCAGTCTGGTCCATCAGTTCTGTCATGCTGTTCTTGTTTTCTCCTCCATATCTCTGTTTGTGCACGTGCAGTGTGACTTGGCGAGAGGAAATCATTGGCAAACTGGCAGGATTTCACACGTTTTTTTTTTTTTTCACAGTCGAGAGGTGATTGTTAGGTGAAAATTGTTTGTCGGAACCCCGTGCACACTGCACGACTCAAGTCGCAGGACTTCAGCCAACAGTCAGGCCTGACCGCTGATCAATGTTGCAAAATCGCAGCATGAATGGGTTCTACGTTAACACAATTCCCAGCCTATGAAAGGCTTTCCTTTGTTACTGAGTCTGTACAACTGGGTGGGTAACAGTTCTGGAACCACTGGATTTCATCTGTGATCGTCGGCAATTTTAGCTGAAAGGGGTTTAAATATTTTTTGGGGGTCGGGAAAGATGGAACGTGGTGTGGTGTGGACCACAGTGGAATCGGTGCAGCAATACGGTTGCTGTATACGTCTGTTGTGGTGAAGATAGAGCTAAGCTGACAGTCTAGGCCTTCAATTAAACGGTCAATTTACAGTGTGGGTGGCTGGACACTCCCCTAGACATAGGGTGAGGATCTTGGTCACCTTAGGGGAGCTCAGAGTAGAGCCACTTCTCCTCCATATCTAGAGGCGTCAGTTGAGGCATTTACATTGTATTCCTCCCATTCCCCAGAGGTGCTCTGGGCTTGTCCCACTGGGTGGAGACCCAGGGAAAGACCCTAGGACACGCTGGAGCAACTATGTTCCTTGGATGGCCATCAAACACCTTGGGATCCTCCCAGATGAGCTGGAGGAAGTGTCTTGGGAGACTTGGTATCCCTACTGAGTGCTGCACTCATGACTCGACCCTGAATAAGTGGACAAAGAGTGATGGATGCATATGTGTTTACACGTGGTTACATATGAGTGTGTGTGTGTGTGTCTTTTTCATTCTGTTAAACCTAACATTTTGTTCTTACTGTGTGTTTTAACACTGACACCGCGGACTGCGGTGAAATATAACTGTAAAACATCAGTGATGGAGTCATTTCCAGAGCCTGTCTGCTAATTATTGCAGTTGATTTTTCTTCAACAGCTTCTTGTCTGCATCCACAAAGAGGAAATTGAAAATGTCACCGCGCTTCCCATCGTGGCCTTTTGTGTGTAATCCCATTATTACAGTCCGTGCTGTCATGGTCAGCATGCAGATTACCTCACGGTCGCACAGCATTCGGACGTTTGGATTCATTTTTGGCGTCGTCGTTTCACGTCGTTGTCAATCCTTCGTCATTAATCCCACGTGTTCAGAATCAGCGGTTACTTTCTATGAAAGAGTTGTGCAAATGGAAGTATCCAGTTTTTTGGGGGTTTTTTTGCACATAGTATATCAAGTGCTAGTGTGGTGATTCACAATGCCGTCTCCATTATGATGAGCCGCCTCTGTGTAAAGTGGAATGTGAAATGTGTGTGCTTCTGGTATAATGCAGGTATGAAGGCTACACTGAGGGGAAGGAAGCAAGTCACAGTCCTCTGTTTCTTTTCTGCCATCACCATTCAGAGTGGTCTCACTTAGTGTTGAGTTTGAGTGATTGTGTGTGTGTGTGTGTGTCTGTGTTTAGTTAAAGTTGGTTCATGTCATGTTTCATCTGCCTGTAATTTTTCTGTATCTGCTTTTTAAGGTTAATCGTCAAATAAGGTAAAGAAAAAAATAATTGACTAGTAATAACCAGCCAGTTCTAGAGATAAGTACGGCCTGGTCTCAGTCAGGCATGTGCAAAGTGTGGCACGGGGACCAGATCCAGCCCGTTCATTTTAAAAATCCGGCCCCGAATACATCTGGTATGCCTACATTTTAAAATAGGACTAAGAGAAGACAAAAAGCATTGTAGCTTTTTAGCTTTTTATGCACGTCTATTACATGTCCAATTTTAGAACCAGTGGTGGCCAGTGAGTCCAAATGATTGGCCTCAATCGAAAATCACAACAGGTATCCAAAAAAAAAAAATTGAAGGAAGATATAATATTTTGGACAGAATTACGGAAAAAACATCAAAATTAATCAGAAATTTAACCAAATGTCTAAATGACAGAATGTGCAAAAAAGTGCAAAGTTTAAATACTCTGGATTTTTCCCATACTCCACAACAACCTCCTGATTGAGGATTAGGTCAGAACATGAATATAATGTGCAGCTGAAAAGACTTTTGATTGGAGCTTCCTGACAGACTTATAGTCGAGATGGAGGTGACTGTAGCAGCGGTTTTTGTATGGATCTGTCGCTTCTGATGGATTCTGATCAGATGGCACGACTTTCTGTGAGCAACAGGATGTAGATAAAGGCACAAATCAACACAAAGGAAACACCTGCACATGTGCCTTGGATTTCAGGTACTTTCTCAACCCGATGTGGTAAAGTGTGTCTTACAGCTGTGTCAGTTCTGCATTGAATCCTCCCGACTTCCCTCCCAGGGTCCTTGATTATGGTGAACATTTCTGTCACAGCCCACATAACTTCCAGTGGGCTCACCACCCACGGAGCGGAACTGTATGATTTGGGTGGCAGTGGTGGAGACTGCTGCCCATGCAAATAAAAGAATGAAGATAAATTAATAAAAAAATCACAGTGTCCGGACAGTTTCTCCATGTAGGACTTACTGCTTTGCCCTAAACTGCAAGGATTTTATTTTGCAGGGAGATATTGTTGTCTTACTGTGGTCTGAACTATATAGAAGAGAAAGTGGGTTCTAAACTTTGACAGAGGCCTGATTCAGGATCAGATACTGTACATCAGTGGTCCCCAACCACTGGGCCAGGGACCAGTACTGGTCTGTGGGTGAGTTGGTGCAGGGCCGCAGATAAATAATGTTTCCTTTTGGCCCCACGTGTCTATTACTTCCACTTGATCCATACCCATATCAACAAAAGAACTGACCAATAGAATGGCTAGGATTCCATCATCAATAATGCAACTATATTTGATTAGGAAATATTTTGTCAGTGAAGACAACAACAATAAACTCACAATGACACAGAGTCATTGATACAAGATTCTAACCTTTTATACCGACTTTTAGCAGAAAGTCATAGGCTGTGTGCACTTCAGAAATACTTGTTGTGCCCAGGCACGATTAATTTGGGTAGGAAGATGTTATAGGTAGGAAAATATTTCAGAACACCAAAAACGACATTTTATAAAGGGGTATTTATCTGCAATGACCTAATGACCAGTCCGTAGTAGGAGATATTTGACCTGTCCATGGAGCAAAAAAGGTTGTGGAACACTGCTGTACATGGAGCGTTTGTGTGAACTAAATATAAATGATGTCATGCATAAAGGGTGACATCCTAAAGTGCTTTTATCTGTCTCTACACTCTGTCGCAGGAAAAAACCCACTAGACTACCACTGCCAACACAGTTATAGCAGAATACATACGTTTGCCCAACTGGCCTCATCCAACCCTTGAACCCAGGTTTGTTGGTGGTGTTTTCCCCAAACTTTTTTTTTTGACATGAACCTTCAGCACTCAAATCATAAATAGAGACATTATTTGTAAATCATTTATCATTGTTGAACATTAATGGAGATATACTATTGTTGACTGAGTGGTGCTACAGTTGGTGGTTAAGGTTCAAATCTGCGTTCCCGCCAAGTTACCGCTGAGATGCCCTGGGCAAGGTATCGTCCCCACACACTGCCCCCTGGTGTTCAAAGCTGCCCACTGTTCACTTTGGTGATGGGTTAAATGCAGAGGTCACATTTTGTTGTGTGAATCACAATGTCACGATGACAAAAAATGAAATTTAATCTTACCGTATTTTCACGACCATGAGCGCATCGTACTTAAATCAGTACAGTCAGCTCAGTCTCAGTTTTGTGTACCATTACTAAATTTAATGGTGTCCTCTACTATGTCCACTTACAACAACACACATAGGGCACGCCGCACATTTTGAAGAAAATCTAAGACTTTTATTTGCGCCTTATAGTCATGAAAATATGGTCATTTCTAACGACAACGAAAAATGTCTATGAACATGTAAGAAACTTGATGCAAGACATCATTATTTCATTATTTCGTATTTGGGAAAGTCAGTCAAAACCGACATGACCAAAACAAAGACAGAGATGGAAACGTAACCAAACAGTGTTGTTTATTTCATCCCAGGTTCAAGGATAGACTCTAAAGCAGTGGTTCTTAACCTTGTTGGAGCTACCGAACCCCACCCCTTTCATATGCACATTCACCGAATCCTACTTTGGTTAGGGTGAGTTGGTGTGTCTTGACCTCAGCTGTGTCTTGACCTCTACGGCAGATGCTCCACCGAACCCCTGAGACCGACTCACCTGACCCCTAGGGTTCGATCGAACCCAGGTTAAGAACCACTGAACTAAAGAGATCATTTAGAAGAAAGGTATAATGTTGGTGTTTAGAGTAAAAATGAAACACAGCTGTATCAACACTGTATAATGTGTCTCATACCTGTATGAGAAAACTGGACAGTGTCCAAACATGTTTCACTTATTAAAATCAGACGCAATATACATCTGATTCAGATCTTTGCTGAAAAAAAAAACCCTCGTGCTCACGAGATAGTGACCAGTTATTTTTCTTCACACGTCGACCCAAGAATCTTCAATTACAATTATGATGAATCTAGGAATTCAAAGCTGCCAGCCTATCAATGTCCAGCATTGGAGTTTTGTTTTGAAAAACAACGTTCCCATTAATCTGTGCGATTCAAAATGTGTTTTCGTCGCCGTGCCTCCTGCTGTACATGTCCAGCTGCTGGCCATTACTCAAGGGTCAGAAAATAACTGTTACGACAGCCTCTCCTATCTTCCTCGCTGCAGTCTCAGATTGATTTACGGTGACTCATGTACTACAGCGGTAATCACATGTAATTTTCTTGTAAAAAAAAAAAAAACAGCGTGTGGCAAAATATTCAATAACCCTGGAGGATCCTCAGCAGTCGCTCAGTAAAAAATGACATTTTTTTGGTGAAGTAAAGCAGCGGGGCTTTTTTCCATCATTGTTCCTATTCATACTGTCATCTCACTTTATTTATTCCCACTGACTTTTTGTCTGGTTGTCTGTTCAACTCCATGCGGATGCCACCACATTACCACGTACCTTAACTGTCAGCTCTACCTTGAACGCAGTCAAGCAAATGCAAATATGACACTGCAGTGTGTGATGTGCATCTGCTCCGTGAGCGACACACGTGAGACTGGAAGGCAATTAGTGACGAGTATACAGGCACTGCCATTAATATGTCATCACATTTGCATTAATGCAAAGGGCCCTTCATGGAGTGTTGACATGAATATTACAGATCCTACACTAATATATGTTGTAGGTCTTTGGCCTCCACTGTCTTATGGCTGTTAATTATTGAATGGGTGGAATGTGTTTCTATTCTGTCTGTGGATTGGAGTGAATTGTAATGATCTGCCATTTACATAAAGCAGATACTTTTTACTCAAATTGATTTGGAGGATTAACAAGAGTTAACAAGCACTGTCTGTCTGTCTGTCTGTCTGTCTGTCTGTCTGTCTGTCTGTCCGTCTGTCCATCTGTCCATTTATCCATTCCATCTGTCTGTCTGTCCATATTTCCATCAATCCTGTTTGTCATTGTTATCATCCACCCTGTCTGTCTGTCTATCTGTCCATCCATCTATCCTGCCTGTCTGTCTATCTGTCCATCCATCTATCCTGTATGTCTCTGTCCATCTATCATCCCTTCTGTCTGTCCATGTATCCATTCCGTCTGTCTGTCCATATTTCCATCTATCCTGTTTGTCTATCTTATCGTCCACCCTGTCTGTCTGTCTATCTTTCCATCCATCTACTCTGTCTGTCTGTCTGTACCTGTGCATCCATCTATCCTGTCTGTCTGTCTGTCTATCTGTCCATCCATCTATCCTGTCTGTCTGTCTGTCCAAATTTAATCTAGCCTGTCTATCCACCCTGTCTATCCATCCATCCAGTCTGTCAATCTGTCCACCGATTCATTCATTGATTCTGTCCGTCTGTGTGTCTGTCCATTTTACCATCAACCCTGTCTGTCTGTCCACCCTGTCTGTCTATCAGTCCATCCATTTATCCATTCTGTCTGTCTGTCCATCCATCTATCCTGTCTGTCTGTCCAAATTTAATCTATCCATCTTACCATCCACCCTGTCTGTCTGCATATCCATCCATTTATCCTTCTAGTCTGTCAATCTGTCCACCCATTCATTCAGTCTGTCTGTCTGTCTGTCTGTTTGTCCATCTATCCTGTCAGTCTGTTTGCCTGTCCATCTGTACTGTCTTTCTATCATTCCTTCCACCCTGTCTGTCTGTCCATCCATCTGTCCATCTAGTCTGACAATCTGTCCACCCATTCATCCATTCTATATGTTTGTCCGTCCGTCTATACCATCTTCCTGTCTGTCTATCATTCCGTCCATCCATCCCTAAGAGCGTGAAATTACAGCAGTAATGTAAAAGGTCCACGTCCCATGTTCATCTCCAGCTTCCACCTCCATAATCATCTCCCTATTTATGAGGCCGTATAATATAAACCTGTAGAAGCAGTTTGTTCTTTCCCAGTTCTAGTCCAGCCCTCTGTAATTGCCCCTGTTCTTGCAATCTCGTCTTTGAATAGTAAAACATAGGTTTGTGCAGTATTTCTATTCCAACTCCACTTGTGTCAAACACTTTCAAAGACTTGGTGACTGTCGCATCATGTAAGAACACGTGTTTCCATGAAACGGTCAGTCAAGCCTAGATTTATTTCATTCATTTATTTTTTTTTTTACAAAAAAAAGCAACCGACATGCAACACATAGTAGCCCCATAAAAAAATAAAAATAAAATATATCAAGTCTTATACTCATTTCCTACATGCAGATCATTTCTCCAGCTCCTGATGAGAAACCTCGGAACATTTACACTGATAGAAGCAGAACATGGGAGGGAAAAAAAAAAAAAAAAACGAGGCGGAATTCAAGCGTCACAGACATCAATCCACTTCAACACTGATTGCAGCACAAATCTATGCTTGACTAGCCTTGGCATTTACAGCAAGACACTGATGAATGTCCTGAAAAACAGCAACAAAAGACATGAGTGAAAGCTTTTTTGTTTCTGAGGTAAAATAATTGTTTAAAGTTTGTTGTATAAAAAAATGTCATCTGAAACACACTCTGAAGAGTTGGAGGAAAAAAATAGCAGAATAGAATATTTTCATGTGAAATTTACTGATGTCATTTGAGTGGAGTATTAAAGGAGCGTCCACCAAGGGCTCAGTGTTGTGCTTTGCATTAATTGCTCATTAATGTTACATGTATATAATGATGTACACTAAATAAACCCACAGTGTCTTCTACCAGTTGACTGGTCATTAGCACTTAAGATAGAAACAGCTGCTAAATGTGCATGAATTACCCTTTATGGTAATACATGATAAATGGACTATTTGCTGTCACTGGACATATTCACGTGTAATATTGAAGTCAATCAGCAGCACAGTCTTAGACCTCGCTAACCAATAAGAAGTTGAGCTCGACAGATGAGACGACCTCTTCTTTCAGCTTGTGTCTTTTTTCAGGGGTTGCCACAGCAAGTCAACAATTTCCATCTCACCCTGTCCTCTCTATCCTCAACTCTGACTCAAACTACCCCCATGCCCTCTCACATCAACATACTGTGCTCATGTTACTAAGAAGCGCTACTGTAAGTCAATCTTGTTGCAAGGTAGGTTATATTGTTGTTG